>JAJPUD010000386.1:37174-100091 GCA_023553655.1 Myrmecobius fasciatus | reverse complement strand
ATACATATATACATATAAATACACTTATAAATATACATACATATATATATATAAATACACTTATAAATATACATACATATATACATATAAATACACTTATAAATATACATACATATATACATATAATGCATACATATCTGTACATTAATACACATTTACATGCACATGTAAACACTTCATTTATAGTAATATAGAAATACCCATGTATAACACATATGCATGTGTATACATACATGTGTGTATGTATGCATGCATATTGATTGTTGAATAGGATGGCAGCATCCTGAGAGCAGGGATGATTACATTTTTGTCTTTGTATTCTTTAGTACCCAAAACAGCTGTTGGCACATAGTCAGAGCTTAACAAATACTTGGTGACTGCTGTTATTAGAAAAACTGAACACTTAGTATAAGTCTAATTTTTTAAAAAATCCTTCTTGGAAGGGTCACTTTGTCCTGGGACCAAAAAACAAAAACAAAAACAAAAGAAACATGAAAAAGAACAAGATGATTTGGAACAGAATCAAATACTTGAGTCCCTCTCTCAATGTGCCTAACGGAACTCTGTCTGAGTCAACTAGCACATTATTATCCCTACTTTAGCTCTTTATTCTTGGCCTTGTATAGAATGTCCATCCATGGCATGTTAAGATGCTTTTACATGAAAGCGAAAACAAAAATTACAAATAAAAAACAAAAATGAAAATTGGACCTGTGAGAGCTAGGAAAAGTCTCATATGCCAGGAATTTCA
This sequence comes from Myrmecobius fasciatus, assembly GCA_023553655.1. Lineage (NCBI taxonomy): Eukaryota > Metazoa > Chordata > Mammalia > Dasyuromorphia > Myrmecobiidae > Myrmecobius > Myrmecobius fasciatus. The sequence goes on along the minus strand of JAJPUD010000386.1, from coordinate 99,340 downwards.
TTTTCTTGGCTGTATTTGAATGCCAACTGTATAATGTATTATTACACCCTTGTGCCAAGGAGCTGGAAATCCAAGCTAACCTGACAACATGTATAAGCCACAGTGTAGCTTAATTAGAGTCTAAGACAAAGCTTCTTGCAGGAAATTTATAAAAGTGTAGAGGGGAAGAATCCTTTTCTCCTGCTCCTGCCTCTCCCATTCCATTTTTCCTTCTGATTCCTCTTCCTTTCTTTCTTTTTCTTCCTTCCTCTTCCTCTCCTTCCCTCTGTTCCTTCTCACTTTTCCTCTTCTTCCTCCTTCTCAATTCCCCTCTTCCTCTCCCTGTTCCTCCCCTTCTTTTTATTTTTTTTCCTTTCTCCCATCATTCATTCCCCGTTTTCCTTCCTCGTTTCCTCAACTATTCTCCCACTATTACCTCTCCTTATCCCCTCTCGCCTTGTCCTCTTTCCTCCTCTTTGCTCCACTCTCCTCTCTTACCTCTCCTGAAATCACAAAATGAGAATAAATTTTAGTAAGAACAAGTAAAATGTCTCAGTTCAGTACTTCCCAAGATGAATTCATTTTTGCAGGAGGTGGTGAATACATTATCAGGATCACTGAGAGCCAGCTGTCAGTGGATTAGGTTTAAATGTCAGGCACCCAAGTGAATCTTTCAGATAGGACTTCTTTATTCTTTGTCAGTAAATCTTTATAAAGGGGTGAATCCCCCCTTCCTTTTCAAGGATTCTTTGCAAAGCAGAATGTACTAGACAGAATCAGGATGATTTGAATACAAAGACTATTAAATATGCGTATGGAGACTCTATGTACATAAACACTTGAGTTTCAATTTCCTCATCTGGAAAATGGGGATAAAATACAACTACTACCTAAGTCATTAGCATTGTATTGAACTCGTAACCCAACAACCTCCATTTAAGGAGGATGGATAGAAAAAACATCTATCATTATTTCCAAATTCCCAATGACATACACTCATCTTGAAATTCTTAAGCCTCTCCATTGGGTGACTCCATCTCCCCAAGTCAGGTACTTCCTCTGTATCCCCTGTCCCTTCCCAGACTACTTTTCAACTCAGTTTTCAACTTGAGGACATTGACTATCATTTTCCTACTCTATTCCATGCATTTACCACACTGCCTGGCACACAGTAAACACTCAAGAAAATTTTTTAACTATTAACTAAGTCAAAATCTTGTTAAGAGATTTATATAAAAATATATGGAAAATTTTATTTTCCAAACTATTAAGTGCAACATGTGAGATATCAGAAAACTGTGCTGTTCTTTTCATCAATGAGATGAATTAAGGCAGTTTCAATAGACTTGTGATGGAGAGAGCCATCTGCATCCAGAGAGAGAACTATGGAAACTGAATATGGGTTAAAGTATAGTATTTTCACCTTTGTTGTTGTTGTTCATTTTTTTTCTTTCTCATGTTTTAAATTTCAATTTTGATCTGATTTATCTTGTGTAATATGATGAATATGGAAATGTTTAGAAGAATTGCACCTATTTAACCTATACTGGGTTACTTTCTGTCTAGAGGAAGATGGAGAGGGTGAAAAAATTAGAACATGAGGTTTGCAAAGGTCAAGGTTGAAAACTCTCTTTGCCTATATTTGGAAAAAAATTAAAAAGCTATTAAAATCTGCTATAGTCAACGACACCTATACTGGGCTTTAAAAGAATGTTGTTTAAATGAAGATAAGAATTTCTGGAAAGGAGAAAACCTGTGCAAAGACATTGGGATGGTTTTTGAAATATCATATTTAGGGCACAAAAAGTCAGCTACATTAGCTGGAAAATAGGTTGGAACTACATTGTGGAAGACGTTAAAAGCTAGAAAGAAAAAATTGTTTTTTATCCTCACAACAATAGGGAGCCCTTGAAGGAGCTCCTTGAGGAGGAGAATTAGGATCTCTGTAAAGGAAATATTACTTTAGCAGTTGAGTGGAGGATAAATTAGGAAAAGAGGGGGGATTCAAGACAAAGAGATGCAGTAAGGACTTATTACAATAGTCCATATGAGGATAAATGAAAAAGTCTGAAATAAGGTTTTGGCTATATAAGTGGTGAGAAGGGGACAGACAGATAAAAGACAAATTTATGTAAGTGGAAGGAAGGAAATAAATTTTGTTTAAGTGCCTGCTATGTGCCAGGGTAAGTGGGAATCCTTCCAAGAACCTTGTTAGGTAGATGCAGGTATTACTTCATTGTTGAGGAAATGGAGTCCAGAATCACATCATAGTAAGTGTCTGAAGCAGTATTTGAACTAAGGTCTTCCCAACTCCAATTCCAGTACTCTATGCATTGGGTCACCTACTTGGCTTTTCTAGATAAAGCCTCTCATTATAGAATTTTGTGACCACCAGAGAACTCAGTAGTCATTCACAAGTCAATATATATCAGAGTAATAAATTCCTGTACATGTATGTCTGTGACTCAGCAAGGTCAACTGAATCTGAAGGGGGCTTAATACATTTTCCCCATTGGTGAGCTGGCACAGTAGAGAGGGAGAATCCTGTTTAATTGGACACATGGTAAATTCCCTGGCATCCAGAACATTTTCACTTTAAATTCAAAGAAATCCAAACATTTGGGCAAAGAGCCCAAAGAGGCCTTTTTGCCTGATTTACAGTCCTCTCATTTGTTTCCTCTTTGCATCCTGAGTTAAGCAGTTACTGAGGTTTGAAAATGAAACTAGTCTTCAGTTGGCCTTTACTCCATGTTTAACTTAGATCTTCACCTCAATGAAAGATGCCCTTCTCTCTCATCCACAATAAGTGTGATCTCTGTACTTAACTAAGACAGTGCTGAAGCATCTGTTATAAGGGAATCTTTAGACTTTAGATGGTGGTAAATTGTTAGCAGTCCATGAATGGGAGGGACCCATCATGCCATCATCCCCTGAGGCAGCCTCTCCATACTCTCATTCTCTCTGTCTGTCTCTCTCTGTCTATCTGTCTCTCTTTCTCTCTATCTCTCTGTCTCTGTCTGTCTGTCTGTCTGGCTCACTCTGTATGTGTGTGTGTGAGAAGGAGAGAATTGGGATTAAGTGACTTGCCCAGTGTCATACAGCTTGTAAAGTTATGTTTCTGAGGCCAGATTTGAATTCAGGTTATTTTGTCTTTTTGACTCTAGGGCCAGTGTTATATCCACTGTGCAACCTAATGCCCCTCCAATCTCTTTTTGTTAGTGTTCTACTGTTTTTTCAGTTTTGCCTGACTCTTTATATCTGACTTTGTAACCCCATAGACCATATTGTCCATAGTATTTTCTGGAAAAAAGATACTGGAGTGGTTTATCATTTCCTCCTCTAGTAAATTAAAACAAACACAGGTTAAGTTACATGTCTAGGGTCACATGGATAGCAATGAGATCACATTTGAACTCAGGTCAGGTCCAATATGCTATCCACTGAGCCACTTAATTGCTTCCTAAGCCAATCATACAGGTGACAAAAATGTTGAATAATAATTGTTCAAATATGGAGCATTATAGATGTTTGATAGTGATTGACCTCCAGGTTAACAATAATTACCTCTCTTTAGTCCTTGAGAAAGGAAGAGTTAATGAGTTATGGGTGAAGGGAGGGAAGTAAGTAAAGTAAGCTCATCTTGACTTAGAAACTTCTATGCTTTTAGACTTTTAGTGTCAAACATAAGCCACTGATTGGCTTAGTGGGTAGACCAGCAGTCTAAGAATCAGGAAAATTTAAGTTCAAATTTGGCCTTGGACATTTCTGAGCTGGGTGACCCTAGGCAAGTAACAAACCTATTCATCTCAATTTCCTCATCTATAAAATGAGCTGGAGAAAGAAATGGTAAACCACTCCAATATATTTGCCAAGAAAAACAAGTAATAGATTCACAATGAGTTGAATATAACTGAAACAATTAAATGACAACAAAAGAGACAATAGATGAAAATTTGGAAGCACTCTACTCCTGTTCAATTCTCACTTAGGACTCACTGAGCTGTGAAAGTAAGTAATTCATGTTAAAGTAATAAGATATTATGGACACTTGTTGCCAATCTATCGCTTAAGACTTCTATTAAAATAGATTTAATTTCTGTCCAGAAATTTAGCCATCTTAACTATTCTATTAATGGACTGATTAGATGTTACTCCGTTAGCTTGCTGCAGAATTCAGCCTGAAGTGTTCTGAACAATGTGTCCTATTTGGGTCTATGTTATCATGAAAAACACATTTTGTAAAAGATCAGTATTGTGCTAATGATTAGAACTCATTCATGTCTCCTTTGCACATCTGCCCATGCCTGTAGGGTTAAATTGGACCAGAAAGCACACTGAGCCAATAACCCACTTACACTCAGTGATCATATTACTGTATAGTGGCCCCAGAGTGCACGTCTTAGTTGTTGAGGGTTCCCAAAGTAAAATTCCAAGTTAACTTCCAATAATGGGTCCTATTGTGAAACCACTCTTTATTTTAATATTCATTAAAAATTATTAAAGCTTTTTTATTTTTAAAACATATGAATTGGTGATTTTTAACATGAACCCCTACAAAACCTTGTGTTCCAAATTTTTTCTCTCCCTTCTCTCTTCCCTCCCCTATATGGCAAGTAATTCAATATTTGTTAAACCAGTGCAATTCTTCTGTACATATTTTCACATTTATCATGCTGCACAAAAAAATCAGATTGAAAAGAATTAAATTAGAAATAACACAAAATGTAAGAAAATAAAAATAAAAAAGTAAAAATACTATGTTGTTATTAACACTAAGTTCCCACAGTCCCTTCTCTGGGTGCAGATGGCTCTCTCCATCATGAGACCATTGGAAATGCCCTGAATTATCTCATTGTTGAAAAGAGTCACATTTATCAGAATTGATTGTCATATAATCTTACTGTTGCCGTGTACAATGATCTCCTGGTTCTACTCAATTCACTTAGCATCAGTTCATGTATGTCTCTACAGGTTTTTCTGAAATCATCCTGTTGATTGTTCCTTAGGGAAAAATTATATTCCATACTATTCACATATCATAACTTATTCAGCCATTCTCCAACTGATGGACATCCACTATGTTTCCAGTTTCTTGCCACTACAAAAAGTGCTGCTACCAACATTTTTGCACATGTGGGTCCTTTCCCCTCCTTTATGATCTCTTTGGGATACCGATCCAGTACCATCAAAGGGTATGCACAGTTTGACAGCCCTTTGAGCATAGGAATCATTCTTTTTAGAGTGGCTAAAATAAGATAGAGGGTAACAACAGATTATTTATAACTATTTTTATATCATCTATAACCATGCTAATTCCTGTATCTATTTGTTTATCTGATCATGGCTAGAAATTTTTCTTTCCTTTCTTTTTTTCCTCCTTTCTCTTCCTTCCTTCCTTCTTTCCTTCCTTTCTTCCTTCCTTACCTCTCTAGTTTATAGAGTTTAAGAAATAGATTGGCAATAAGTGACTATATCAATTTACTTGGTTAACCTCATTTATGTCCTTCATATAACTCAGGGAGTCTCAAGTAGAAACTGTCCTAGGATAAAATGGTCTCATTTCTTTTGGGACTGGGTCTAGCAGGAAGACATATTAGTGAAAGAGGAACCCCTCTGTGGTCTGCAAGGTATTAAATGTACGCCATAAGCCATTACTTCTAGAACTGTAGAAAACCCCAGGGCATGGGCCACTGGCCCCAAAAAATACCTGGTTCTTGAATATCACTGATTATACAATGCCTGGGTCAGTGTAAGCTTATTTCCTTCATCTCTTTAAGCTGCTGAAAAAAGATAGCTCAATTCAATCCATCCACTTTTACATTTATTAAAGTGAAATTAGGTATTTGAAATGATGTCCTCTGATAGAGGTATTAGGCACTATCCCATAAAACAAACCTAAGAAAAAGGGATAAAAATTCAAAGAGCAAATTTAGGTTGGATATAAATAAAAAATTCCTTATGGAATTGTATGAAGTAGAATGAACTGTTTCAGAAGATTTTGGGTTTCCCTTTACTTGAGATCTGTAAGCAAAAGCTAGAATGTGAATTATTAATGAATAAATAAATACATGAAATGGCACATATGTTTTAGCATGGACCAATAACTGCCTACAAAAGAATTAATAAACTTAAAAAAGAAAACACATTTATTGAGCATTTTTTGTCAAGCACCGTGCTTATAAATAAATAAACAAAAATAATAATTAATCACTTTCTTTGTGCCAGATACTATGCTAAATGATGAGAACACAATTGAAAACCATGTAGAAGTCCTTCTGTTTCAATAGCTTATATTCTAAGAGTAGAATTTCATAAATATAGGGGATCTAGAAGTTGAAAGCTGTGAAACAATTTGGGGTCCATGTATGGTAACTAAAATTTAGTGTGGAGATTTGTTTCTGGGAAAGATAAAAGTTAAAACACACTCATATCACAGAGGTAATAAATTGTGTTGTTTTTCAAGTATGTGTTAAAGTAGATGGCTTCTGAAGTCCCTCCAACTTTGTGATTCTATGATTTTTATCAAGAACATACTGAAGACAGTGTATGTATGAGCACAACTGTGTTATCTACTGTGGACAGAAAAACAAAATATGAACTGCTGCTTGCCTTCATCCTTCTCATTGAGAAAGGAATGATGCCACAGAGAAAAAATACAATTTCAAGTACAGAGAAGTTAATAGTCTGGAGGAAGAGAATCAGAAAAAACCTTCATTTAGAGTGTGACAATGGTTCTGAGCCTTGAAGGAATATCAGGATTCTGAGAGGGGAGGATGGAGAGTTAGTCCTTTTAAACATGAATAACAGCTTGTACAATTCCCTAGTGGTGTATCATGGGATGCTTAATTTGGGGAAGCGATAAGAGTCCAAATCAATTGCAATATAGGTTTTAGGAAGGAGAGTAATATGAGAGAAAGCTTGGATAGGAGATTGGAGTAAGATCAAATAGGAAGACACCAAATCCTCTTGAGCAGCACAGTGATGTGATCAGGTCTGTGTCTTTGGAAGATTATGTCCTTTGTTCTGTGAAAGCAGTTCAATTAAGAATGAAAGGAAGACCATGGTCACACCATATGGTACTACCACTAAGCCACCCTATGCCATGCTGCTTTGCCTTTACAACATTGAGTATATTTTCCAACTCATTCTTTCTACTCTGAATGTTCTGATAGCTTGTGATCAGTTCTCTAAAGCTTTGATCTCTATCTGTGCTTCTGAGGCTAAAATCCCATAAGTAGCAGAGTTAATTATATATACACAAAGGAAGTCTTTTTCCAAAAGATAGCCAAATATCACTTCTTTCACAGACACTTAGGTACAAGAACATTTATGTCTTGAAAAACATACACATTTATGACAAAATGGAAAAAAAAAAAGACCTTGAATCTTATAAGATGTAACGTAACGAAAACTAGTCCAGCATTATAACAGGATTTTCTTATCAACCTTTCCCCAGATGCTGCAGCTGTCATTTAGACCACGCCAATGGCTGGTTTCATGCCAGCCCAAGACAAGTTGGTTTCACTTGTCACCCTTTCAATTTCCCAGCTGGCCTCAATTTTAAAGGGCATATTAGCATTATCAAAGTAATCTTAAAGATATGCCTTAGCTTGCATTTGAGCCAGTATTGTTTCTCAGTCATAATACTGTGAGAAAGAAGAACAACAATGAAATACCACTGAGATAATAAGCATTTACTTGTTGGTAGATGGCATCAGATGTTGGACTCTCTGACCAGAGAGATGGTGGATCTTTTGCTTATTCATTGATTTTATTGAAACACCATGTTACAAAATCAATTTAAATGGAAGTTGCATTTGAACTTAGTCCTTTAAAATAGTGGCTGGTATTTGCTTTCTTGAACAAGTTTCTTGAATTGGCTGATACTCTTGGATGACTAGAACTAACTGATGAGGTGGCCCAATCCAATTAACATTTATTAAGCTGCTACTCTATGCCAAGCATTGTACTAAGTTAAGGTATATTGGAAAGAGCACCGAATGGCTTATTGCTGACCCCACTTCTATCATATAATATATGTGGAAAAATCACTTGAACTTTCAGTGTCTCATGGAATAGGGAAATCACCTTAATGCTTTTAATGCACTTTGAAAAAATTAAGATGTGGGGCATCTAAGTGGCAGCTAGGTGGTACAGTAAATAGAGAACTAGCCCTGAAGTCAGGAAGACCTGAGTTCAAATTTGACCTCAGACACTTAATACTTCCTGTGTGATCCTGGGCAGGTCACTCAACCCCAGTTGACTCAGCAAAATAAGTAAGTAAATAAATAAATAATAAAGTAAAAAAGAAAGCCAGCTTACCTAGCTAAACTTGAGTTCTCTTGCTATTTTTTCTCTTTGGTATTCCTTTTTTTTTGCTTTTTTGCTGAGGCAATTGGGGTTAAGTGACTTGCCCAGGGTCACACAGCTGTTACATGTCTGAAACCAGATATGAACTCAGGTCCTCCTGACTTCAGGGCTGGTGTTCTAATCCACTGCACCACCTAGCTGCCCCCGGTATTCCTTTTTTTCAACAAAGATGACAGAACCGTTGTTCTGAGGTAAGTAGTTCAAGACTTGGTGACAATTTTATGAATTTTCCAGTTCATGGGTGCTACAAAAAGGAACTGAATATAAACAATAGTTAATTTTTGCTACTGTGATTTTTTCTACTGGAGGATATGGGCACCACTACTAAGAATGGTGATTTATTTAGGCAGATTTGGTAAGAGGACAAAGTAAATTATCTGTTAAGCAAATCTTTAGGATTTTCTTTATTTATCATGAAAATATAATAGATGTGATGGATTATTGCTTTATACTCTAATTACATGTTGGTATACTTATAAACCATCTCATTCTTTTTTATAAAATGATACTTCCTTTGTGGTGAAAATTTCTGATTTCTAACAAAGAATTATATTTGATAAGGGATTCTATTAATTCCTTTTGGGAAACCAAAGACACAAACCATACAAATTTTTAAATGAAAATTTCCTTAGATTTCTCTTTTGTGATGGGGCTATAATAAGTTAGATGGTGGCAGATAATCTCAATTCATCTATTTGGGTTCAGTTTCTCTAGGCCTAAACCTGATCTTCCACAATCAAGAGCTATTTTGTGATAATCTTCCTTTGCTGCCCTGTTATTCCCAGGAAGTAAATAATAAATAAGTCATATACCTTTATTCTTCCCCAAGTTATGCTGCTGGATCACTGGTATGTGTTTAGGGTGCCCCAGAAATGTCTTCATCCTAATAATTTACTCAACCCTGGATTCACCACATAAAAAATACCTTGACTGTTGTGGCCTTTGCTTTTGATTAATTGGTTCCTTCCAGAAGTTCCATTTTCTAAAATTCCCAAATAGCCATGTGTTTGTTTCTTCCCAGCTTATTTCTTGGCCCTGAACTTGGTTTCTTATGAGCCCCTGTGAGTAATTATTTTTAATGTAATTCTTTCCTCCTTTAGAATGTAAGCTCTTTGAAGGTCAGTAGTCTTTCTGCTTTGATTTGTAACACAGTGTGTGTCACATCGTAACTGTGTAATAAATATGAGTTGATGATTTCATGACATACACAAAGATATGGAAAAGGTAAAAATAAATAAATGAAAAATGTTTTCCTTTAGAAAAATACAAAAAACTAAAAGATTGAAATCTAAGTCCAGCTTGAAGACAGAGTGGTTTTTATCATATAAATCTCACTAATAAGAAACTGATTTTATATGTCTCTATATGCATATCTATCTATATCTATCTACCTACATACACTTCTATTTCTCTATCTATCTATACATATCTACCTAAAGATATACCTTTCTCTCTCTGCCCCTCTTCCCACATATACATATTTGTGTACACACACATGCAAACATATCTACACATACATATATATGCACATGGGTCTTCATGCACACATATAATATACACACATATGTAGATGTATATATATACATGTATATATATTTGATAATCTACATATGCATATCTATATATAACGCACATATATACATATCTACATGCAGATACACATACTATGCAAATATCTACAAAGATATATCTATACACACACACATGATATTAATTGAAAATCTGTTATTTTTTTCTGTAGCCAGGGTATTTCCCTTTTCCCCCAGAACCCCCAGAACATCATTAATCAATTCTGAAGTTAATCATTATATGTATATCTCTATCCAGATATTGGGGAATAACAAAACAATAAGATGCTCTCTCATCTTTAAATAACACACAGTCTAAGGGAAAGTAAACACATTTTTAAAAGCTACAACTCAAGAAAAATAGACATTCTTTCCACATTATAAGAACAACAGATAATCCAAACAGAGAAAATTGGAGTGTAAGGGAATATACCCAAATTTATAAAAGGCAAATTGTTAAATGTTGATTGGCTTGACATGCTCCATCTTGCTTTTTGTCCAGGCTCAAGGCATGCAGGTCCCTTCTTTTCTGGGCTATTTCTCATTTCCTGCATGAAATCCAAAGGGAGATTCATGGTGACCCTTGTCAGCTTGACTTCTTCCCCACTATTTTATGGATCAGGGCTTCCTAGTGCATAAGTGACAATAAGCAGTTGCAGAAGTGAAGTCATCAAATTGTAAAGGTGAAACTCTGATAGCATTGTGTTAATTGTTTCTAGTTCAACCTTGAAACAGTATGGGAAAATGCATTATCCTTCATGAATTTCTGCTTTAGAAAAAAACAATGATTACATGCCCATTCCAAGGAGAGAAAAATTTCAAACAATATTATAGGAAAAAAATAAACAAAGTGGCCTGTGTGACTTAAAGGTAAAAAGGCCAGCTTCACCCTGTGTCTATCATAAATATAGGAAAACAGAAGTGGAGTTACTGAGTGGAAAGTTCATTGAAGTCTTGTTTCAAGACTGATCTTCCACTAGACTTTTCCTAATACTCACAATTCAAGTAGGAGTTCTGAGAAATTTAATAGACATGGATGAGTTTCTCTGAAAAAATATTGCTCCTGAATCTTTTCTTTGAGAGCAGTGCCTCTACTTTTATAGATATTAGTGACACAGTCAGATATATTGTTAAGTGTAGAAAAGGCTTTCCTGGACTCTGTTATTGACTTGATAATGATAGTGATTAAAATATTCATTAGTTTCTTAGGATTGTAGCACAAACTGCTCAGTAGAGCAGACCTCATTACCAAATGCTGTAGTTCGAATTTATCTCAATTTTACCTATTGACTTGGGAGCTTAAGGCATTGACCAATGACATGGGAATCCAGACTCTTTTAAGCTCTGGTAGAGAAGTGTATTTAAAGGGATTCTTGGCTTTTTTATGTTCACAGCATAAATCATAAGTAGTCAATTGACCAAAAGAAGCAATGGCTCTTTAGCCAGTTAAGGAAATGAAAACATTTGTAAGGTAAACCTTTAGGGAGAGGTAGAAAAAAGAACTTTTAAAGAATCCACATCTATAAAACCTGCTGATTTACAGAGCACCCATTAAAGTGAAATAGTAGGTTTTCTAATAGTTATTTTTTTTTAGTATAAAACAGAATCTACCTATCATTTCAAAATTATAGTTTAAAAATTGGATATGCTTTTGAGGATCTTTTTTTGCTTCTGGGGCATGTTAGGGGCATATTCTAAAAATAGGATAGGTTGACAGAAATGAGCAAATAGCAACTAATGGTTTGAGGATTATCTCATAAGTCTGTTATATGGGAATTTGTAAAAATAGCTTCAAGGGTATTACATTTTGAAAAGCTTAGTGTATGATAAAAGTGGCCTTGCAAATAAGTGTCAAATGTTCCCTAGCTCTTGGAATTTTCTTAGAAGACTGACCTACTTCATGAAAGCACTGAGGAAGTAAAAATAAATGAAATAGGTGTTCTTTAACATTTGTCTAGCATAAATTGCCTCTTCTGCAACACAGAGGAGAGGATGCTCATTACAAGAGTGGTAACTATAATTAAAATTAGAGTAATGAAATCCTCTTTCTATCCAAACCTCCTGGCTGAAGATTTCATTGAATAATTCTATGTCCATAGGTAGAGCATTCAAGAAATTTAAAGAATAATCCAGTGGGAATTTTGAGCTAAACCAATAAGTTTAGTTTAGCAACAAAACAGTATAAATACCAGACATCTGGGTGTCTCAGCTATCCAAAAGTAATAATACATAGACAAAGTATTCTTACTTTTTTGGTGAGAAGTTACCATGGGAATGCATTTATTCTTTTTCCATTATATCCTCATTTTATTCTTTCAAATAATAGTTTTTTTTCATAATATATGCAAAGATAGTTTTCAACATTCTCATGATAAACTTTGTGTTCCAATTTTTTTTCTCCTTCCCTTCCTCTCACCTCTCCCCTAGACAACAGTAATGCAATATATGTTAAATATGTTCAATTCTTTTATACATTTTTCACAATTATCATGTATAGCACTTATTCTTGACGGAGATTCATTTAGTTTTGAGCCTGGGAAGAACAAGAGGAGAATAAAAAAGGTAGAGCTTCACTTGACTGTGTGAGATAGAAGACAGTTCTAAAAGATATGTCATTTGCCTTGAATTTTCTGAATGATTACTTCTGCTCTCTTTGCATGTACATGTTATCAGAGCTCTATGCTCATTCATGTCCAATGTCAAAGCCATTTATTTGCAAAACAAAAAAATAGCAGACTTTTTAAAAACTCTTCCTCAGTAAGAAAATAATATTTTTAAGTCCCTTCTTAAACAGCAGCAATTTTTTTTGGTTATTTCTTTATAATCCTATAGAAGTTAGATGGTACTTAATTATATTCCACTAATTTAAAACAAGCATTAATGATATAATATTTAACAAGTTAGAATCTTAGGTCTTTAAAGTGACTTTATTGAGACTAGGAAAACTTATACTTGACCAAGTTTTTTTTTATTTTATTTTTTGTTTGTAGGAAGGTGTGATGTAATAATTGTTTCTTCTATTAATTAACTTTGAATATATCTGCTACATGTATAGTTAATGAGATGATTTCTCTCACACTAAAAAGTAAGCTTCTTGAGGATAGGGATATAGTGTCTTTGCCTTTCATTGCTTCCTTATCATGCTTAGGATAGTGGTTGGTATTTAATATGTACTTAAATGCCCATTATTAAAAAAAAAAAAACAAGCTTAAGCTCTGGCTTCATGTTTTCATGACTCATCTAAGAATTTTTACTTATCCAATTTTTCATTTTTAAGTTTAATTGTTCTAGAACTAGTCTTTCAGAGATTGCATAGTAGATACTCTGTTGGAGTAGAGTTCAAAAAACTCTGATGAGTTCAAATCCTACCTCTGAGAACACATACTATTTAGGTGGCAAAATTAAAATATCTTAAATTATCTAAATCTCATCTAACTATACAATTAAAATAATCTTATCTTGAGTATGTACATTAGTGCTGAGATTCTGTCATGGGATAAAGTGTTTTATAAATTAATAGAATATGTACTGCCTGAAGACAGTCACTGCTTTTCATTCATCTTTAATGGTAGTTAGATAGTGCAATGAAAAAAAATGCTTCGCCTGGAGTCAAGAAAACGTGAATTCAAATTTGGCCTCAGATACTTACTGTGACCCTGGGCAACTTATTCAATTTATGCTTGCCTCAGTTTCCTCAACTGTAAAATAAAATAATAGTTGTGCCTACTTCTCAAAATTCTTGTGAGGATTGACTATTTGTAAAGTATTAGATATCATGTCTGCAATATAGTAAGTGCTTAATAAAAGTCTGTTTTCTTTTTTCTTTTCCTTCTTCCCTTTCCTCCCTCCCTCCTTCCCTTCCTTCCTCCTTCCTTTCCTTCCTTCCTTCCTTCCTCCCTCCCGTCCTTTCTTCTTTCCTCCCTTCCTGCCATCCAACATTATTGTCCAGGACAGTGATTTGTAAAGAGTAAATTTGCAAATTCCTATTCAATGAATATTAAAGAATGAACTCATTCAATTGATCATGAAAATTCTATTAATCTCTATATTCCTATTGGCTATCACAAACTCTTCGTGGTACTAGTTTCCAATTTTCCCAGCAGTATTTTGCCAAATGGTGAGTACTTATCCCAAAAGCTGGGGTTTTGGGGTTTATCAAACACTAAATTGCTGACATTATTACCTAGCTTGTCCTATCCTATGCCACTGATCAACTGCTCTATTTCTCAGCCAGTACCAAATGGTTTTGATGAATTCATGGAACAATTAGAAGGAACTGTTTGGCATATAATACTAGCATTTTAATAGGGCAAAGGGTGAGGAAGAAACTTAAGTACCTCTTTAGAAGAAACATAATGTCTTGAGGACTTTGGAGTGTGTGAGGATGGGGAAGTGGGTTAATTACTTTTAGTTTTAAGAGTTTGAAGAGTGAAAAGAACAAAGGAGGGTAAAAAGAAATGCAATAATGAAGTGTGAGACTTATATTTTTCACAATTAGGGTACATGAGAATTATGCATTAGGGGACAAAGGAGATAGAATATAGACATAAAATTGTTCTTTTTACAAGTATACCAAACTTAAATGCAATATATTAAGAACAGGATCAGCAGGTCATTACATACTGCTTAGAAACATTTTCTGTTTCTGACGTGGGAATTTTAAAAAAGAACTAGAATCTTAGTTATTTTAGATAGCCTCTTAGACATTTGAGAAATGGTTAAAGCAATATTTATATGTAAATGTAACATTACTTCACTATAGAAAATGATAAAAAGATTTTATAGAATCCTGTATAGTATGAACTGATGCACAGTGAAATAGCAGAACCAGAAGAATTTAAAGCAGTATAACAAAAAATAGCAAGAAAAACAACTTTGAAACTAATGAATGCAGTAAACTCACCAAGTCTCCAGAAGACCCGGAAATACTCTAGAGGTGTGACATTTCTTCTGGCACAAGATGGAAAAGGGAACATAAGTTTTTTAGATATGGTCACTGGATTAATTTTGATTTTGTCAAAACTCCTTTATCCCTTGCCCTTTGGATTTTTTAATTGGGAGGAAGAAAGGGAAGTTAATGGAAGGTAGAGTAAATTTAAAATATATAATAATATGATATGTTTTAGTGCCATTATACTATTTGAGATTTATATAAGGAAAGTTCAATTATTCACCTAGTAACATGGCAAGCTTTGAAGGGAAAGTAGAATTACATATTTAAAGCAAGTGGTATGAAGTAAAATTGAAAGCTTTTTTGCAATCCTATTTTTTGGGTAGGGTGTATTTTGATTTATAAAAACTTTGTGTAAACTTAATAAAAATTTAGCTTCTTAAAAAAAAAAAAAACAAACTCTTCGTGGTCCAGAAAGTAAGTGGTTACTTTGACATTTTCTGTAAAAGATTATGTATATAGAAGATTATATGTGCACATATATACATATGTGTATGCATGCATATATACTCATATATATGCAGTTTTATGAGCTTGAAATTTTGCAACTAAATTATGTTGGTTAGAACAACTTTCATGAAATCTGTGTATTTTCTAGAGCTTAGAAATTCCAGACTATTACCTGTGTTTATGTATTCCATTCATTTTTAAACATATCATATGTTCAATTTATGCCATGGTACACATTGCCATCATGTTGCTGAAGGTGAGAAATTAATTGAATCAATATCTCTAAAACTTGCCATTTAAAGTATGGGAAAACTCATTATGTTGGAGATGAAGCCAAAACTATTGAAAATGTATATTACTATTACCTTCAGTAAAATGTATTCTGACTTAGAAAATGTTTCTATTATAACCACTTCTATAAATAGAGGTAAACCTTTCAATAATTTTGTGATTTATTATGAAATAGAGCAGATGATTACAATGACTGCATTTGCCCTAACCAGTGAGAAGGTGTCCATTTTGAAGCAAACTTGAATTCAGCTGACTTCAATAGAATTTAAATAGAAGACAGGTAACCATGAAGGTTAGAATTGCAGAATGGGTGGGTTGCAAAATTCTCACCATTTTTCTCACCATAATTTGATGTCAAAGTGACCTGAATAAACCATATGTTTGACACTGTGATTGCCAGAAATTCTAGTCATTTAAACATTGTGACTATGTACATGGACCATGCCAATTTTAGATGAAAAGAAATAGGTGGAGTAATCCAATAAATTTTCCTATCCATGTGTTTAGAGACAATTTTTTTCAATCTAACTATATTTATTTTTTTCTTACCAAAGACACATAAACTCTTTTTATCAATGCCTTACAATTTCCAAAGGACCAAAGTTCACAACTGTTACATGGAAATTCAATGGTCACATCATCTGATTTCAACTGATTTTTCCATTTTCTTCTTCCATTTAAAACAAACATGAAATACCCTCCCCATGCACTCTGTGCTCAGTGTAGGCCACATATTTGTTCTTGTTCAGTCATTTCCAATTACACATGACCCCATTTGGAATTTTCTTGGTAAAGCAATTGGAGTGGTCTGCCATTTTCCTTTCCCTTTCCAGCTCTTCTTACAGATTAGGAAACTGAGGAAAAGTTGATTAAGTGATTTGCCCAGGATAATGCAGCTTGACACTTCTCTGTGGCCAGATTTTAATTCAGGAAGAATCTTCCTGATTCTTTGTCCAGCACTCTGACTACTGTGCCACATAGCTATTCCTAACCAAACTATCTATTCCATAAACTCTTCTTTCACTGAGGCTTGTTCATAACCATGCTCTGTGCTTAGAAAGTACTGCTTTCACTTTTTAAATTCTTTGAGGGGATGGGGTTGTTAGATCTTGGTGGAGACAAAAAAAATTTTCAACTTATCTCTGTTTTCATTATTTTGGACTTTTTAAATGTATTAAATCAATTAATGCCATTAATCCTTCTAATTGCTATTCTTAAATTTTGGTCCTTCTGGTGCTACAAAGAATAATTATGCAAGGACTTAACTCACATCATGAAATTCACAAATATTATAAAAATGGAAAGTTATGGGGGGGGCTCTGTTTAACATTCTCTTAATTTAAAAATGTATTGACCTAATCATCATTAAGAACAATTTTACTGAACTGTCTATTCCCTTTCTTTTAATGTCCCTTTACTAGGTTTGTACCCCATTAAAGACAAAATCAAAAAAAAAATCCACATACATATCAAAATGTTCATATTAGCACTTTTTGTGGAAGGAAATAAAACCAACTGGGAAAAGATGGTTTTCATTGTTCAAAATATGACTAAACATGTTTTGTGCTGAATAGAATATTATTGTGCCAACAAGTAACAACAATTATAAGATATTCAGAGAATCACTGGAAGATAATGTATGAACTAATTTCAAGTGAGGAAATAAAAGAAAATGAAAAATCCACATGCATCTTGACTGTGGTTATGTAAAGGAAATGTACACTAAAACATAAAGTCATATTAACTGAAATGATCATCTGTATCATACTTTCTTCCTCTTAGTTGAGAGGTGAGATGAGAACTGGATGAATAATATGACATATGCTAACAAGCATAGTCATTGTGTTCTTCACTTTGTTTATTTTTCTTTACTAGTTA
The DNA here is from genome assembly GCA_023553655.1 of Myrmecobius fasciatus. NCBI lineage: Eukaryota > Metazoa > Chordata > Mammalia > Dasyuromorphia > Myrmecobiidae > Myrmecobius > Myrmecobius fasciatus. The sequence continues at coordinate 81,853 of JAJPUD010000386.1, read as the reverse complement.
CAAGAGAAGATTCAAAATTGGTACAATTTTGGAGCTGGAAATTTTCTCAATCACTTTCTAGTTGTCTCAATAACTCTCTTGTTCAACTAATGCCTAGAAATAAATTCACGGTAGATCATACTGGTCAAGGAGCTGTTTAACCTTTTATTGAATGAAGATGATATAAAACTAAAGACATGAAAAAAATAGTCATAGAAATAAACTATGGCACATTGAAAGTATATAGGTAAAATATCTTATTAATAAATGTGTGGTCTAGGTATATGAAAGAATGAATGAAAGAACATTTATATTTTGTCATGAGCCTGATGCTATATATTATATGGATATAAATCCAATAAAAGTGAGAGAATTCTTGCCTTCAATGACAATCTAATAGGTAAAGACATTCTATATTATGGGACTGGTGGCCCTGGAAAAGACTATGTGGGCAAGTTGATACTCAGGAAAATGAATTGCCAGGACTCTTCCAGGAACAATGGCTATATAGCAGTATTAGTTTGATTATTGAAGCCCAAAAAAGAAGTTCAAACATATTGTAGGAGGCTTAAGGACATATGTATATAAGCAGTATGTATGAATTCATAGCTGGAGTTAATAACTTTCTGCAAAATTAAACACTCTCTGTTCTGGAGGTCTGGCTTATTATGGTTAGATAAAAGCGTAAACGTACTAGTTTGTATCCATAAATCTAAGTAGCCTGGTTTCAGGGTAATCATTCCAGAAGTGAATAGATTAATTTCTATTGGAACTGGGGAAGTTTCTTCTGGTGAGCCAGTCCAGAAGTACTGAGCAAGGAGGGAAAAATAAGGCATACAGTAATCACAACTAACATTTATACAACACTTATAAAATACTTTCTGATGATCTCATTTGATGCTTACAAGAATACTAGAAAGTAGTTATTATTATTGTCATTTCATAGTTGATGGAACTCTAGCAAACTGAAGTTAAATGATTTGCCTAGAAATATAAAACTGATAGGCATCTAACATTAGATTTGAACTGAAGCCATTCTAACTTTTAAGCTCGATGGTCTAATCCACTGTACTACCTAGTTACAAGATAAGAGGAGAAAATGACAAGAGTAGTTGTCTGGATGTTATATGAAGTATCATTTTCTTTTCTTTTTTAAAAATTTTTATTAAAGCTTTTTATTTGTATAACATATGTATGGGTAGTTACCCAGCATTGATCTTTACAAAGCTTTCCATTACAAATTTTACCCCCAGTCTCCTCCCCTCCCCTACATGGCAGGAAGTCCACTACATGTTAATAATGTTGAAATACTTGACAAGTTGTGCAAGAAAAATCCTATCTACAAGAAAAAAAAAAGAACATCAGAGAAAGGAAACACAATGCAAGCAAACCTCAATAGAGAGCATGAAAATGTTATGTTGTGGTCCATATTTCATATCCCTCTCTCTGGGTGTATATGGTCTTCTTCAGTGAACAATTGGAACTGGTTTGAGACAATTCTTTGTTGCAGAGAGCCATGTCCATCAGAATTGATCATCATGTGATATTGTTGTTGCCATGTATAATTATCTCCTGGTTCTGCTCATTTCACTCAGCATCAGTTCATGCAAGTCTCTCCAGGCCTCTCTGAAATCGTTCTGCTGGTCGTTTCTTACAGAGCAATAATATTCCATAACATTCATATACCATAGTTTATTCAGCCACTCTCCAATTGACAGGCATCCCTTCAGTTTCCAGTTTCTAGCCACTACAAAAAGGGCTGCCACAAGCATTCTTGCACATGTGGGTCCTTTTCCCTCCTCTAAGATCTCTTTGGGATATAGGCCCACTAGAAACACTGCTGGGTCAAAGGGTATGCACAGTTTGACAACTTTTTGAGCATAGCTCCAAATTGCTCTCCGGAATGGTTAGATCTGTTCACAGTTCCACCAATGTATCAGTGTCCCAGTTTTTTCACATCCCCTCCAATATTCATCGTTATCCTTTCCTGTCATTTTAACCAATGTGACAGGTGTGTAATGGTACCTCAGAGTTGTCTTAATTTGCATTTCTCTGATCAATAGTGATTTGGAGCAACTTTTCATATGACTAAAGATGGTTTTAATTTCATCATCTGAAAATTGTCTGTTCATAATCCTTGACCACTTATCTATTGAAGGGTGGCTTGAATCCTTATATATATGAGACAATTCTCTATATATTTTAGAAATGAGGCCTTTATCAGAACCATTCAATGTAAAGATGATTTCCCAATTTGATGCTTCCCTCCTAATTTTGTCTGCATTAGTTTTATTTGTACAGAAACTTTTTAACTTAATATAATCAAAATTATCTATCTGGTGTTCAATTAGGACTTCTAGATCTTCTTTGGACATAAATTTATTCCATCTCCATAGGTCTGAGAGATAAAATATACTATGTTCCTGTAATTTGCTTACAATATCACTCTTTATATCTAGATCACGACCCCATTTAGGTCTTATGTTGGTATGTGGTGTTAGGTATGGGTCAAGCCCTAATTTCTTCCACACTAGTTTCCAATTATCCCAGCAGTATTTTGCCGAATAGTGAGTACTTATCCCAAAAGCTGGGGTCTTTGGGTTTATCAAACACTAAATTGTTAAAGTTATTGCCTAGATTGTCCTGATAACCTATCCTATGCCACTGATCGACTGCTCTATTTCTTAGCCAGTACCAAATGGTTTTGATGACTGTTGCTTTATAATATAGTTTTAGATCTGGTACAGCAAGGCCACCTTCATCTGCCTTTTTTTTCATTAATCCCCTTAAAATCCTTGACCTTTTGTTCTTCCAAATGAACTTTGCTACTATTTTTTCTAGATCTGTAAAATAATTTCTTGGGAGTTTGATTGGTATGGCACTAAATAAGTAGATTAGTTTGGGTAGTATTGTCATTTTTTAATATTCGCTCAGCCTACCCATGAGCACTTAATGTTTTTCCAATTGATTAGGTCTGATTTTATTTGTGTGGAAAGTGTTTTGTAATTTAGTTCGTATAGTTTCTGACTTTTCCTTGGCAGTTAGATTCCCAAATATTTTATCTTATCATCCGTTATTTGGAATGGAATTTATTTTTGTATCTCTTGCTGCTGAATTTTGTTGGTAATATATAAAAATGCTGATAATTTATGTGGATTAATTTTGAATCCTGCAACTTTGCTTAAGTTGTGAGTTGTTTCTAGTAGTTTTTTAGTTGTCTCTAGGGTTTTCTAAGTATACCATCATGTCATCTGCAAAGAGGGATAATTTGGTTTCTTCATTACCTACTCTAATTCCGTTTATCTCTTTTTCTTCTCTTATTGCTAAAGCTAACATTTCTAATACAATATTAAATAGTAATGGTGACAGTGGGCAGCCTTGTTTCACTTCTGATCTTATTGGGAATGGTTTTAGTTTGTCTCCATTACATATGATGCTTGCTGATGGTTTTAAATAGATGTTACTGATCATTTTAAGGAAAAGCCCATTTCTTCCTCTACTCTCTAGTGTTTTTAATAGGAGTATCATTTTATTTTCATGTAATTCTGTTTTGAATAATAAATTTCTGCAAAACATGTTCTTAGTCTAAAAAATCAAAATTTCAATTCAAATGCATAAATATATTTATTAAGTGCTTAAATGTTCCATGCAGTATGCCAAATGCCAGGGATTCAAAAGCAACAATAAAACAATCACCAAGGACTTTATACCAGGAGAATACAATATGATGAATCAACACAATGCATATACAAAAATAATTTCAATAGGAAAGGGCAGAAATCTTCCTTCCTTCCTCTCTTCCTTCCTTCTTTCCTTCTTTCCTTCCTTCCTTCTTTCCTTCTTTCCTTCCTTCCTTCTTTTCTTTCTTCCTTCTTCCTTTTCATTCTTCAGTTGTCTCTCCTCTCTCTAGCTTATCTGTTTGTCTGTATCTTTGTATAACCCATATTTTTATTTTATTCTGTTAAATAATTTTAAAAGGGAATTAATAAAATCAAAGGAAATGAATTTATATTAGTGATCCGCATATGTAAGACGGGCAGGATTGAGAAGACTGAAAGAGTAGTTGTTAGTTAATAAGATGACATGATAGGTGTAGATTCTTTGAAATACTTCAAGGTGATAGATATATTAAATGACATAATTTGACAGGAAAAGAAAGAATGTAGAGTGCTGAACTGTAGTCTAATGCTTCTCTGCACCATTTCAAATATTGAAACAAGTTAATCATTATAAAAATTAACAGTTACATAATTAGGGATTACAAAAGCAATTATTGAGAATTAAGAAATGCTGCTATAGATGACAAACTTTTAAAAATTTTCTTATAGAAGTTAAAGAAAAGTGAAAATATTTGATGCTGAAGCAGCTGGATTTATACCTGACCACATAATGCTAAAGTAGCTGCCATTTTGTTTTAAGCATGTCTCCAGGGTACAATAGGGACTACCCTTAAATTTTCAGATGTGGTGACCATTGTCAATTTTTGATGATTGTTATGGACACAGGTGATATAGCTGGAAGCAATAGAGGAACTAATTTCAAGACATATTATATTTTGGACAAGATATCTAAAATAATAGAGGCACAAGGGATATTTTGAAATAATGACTTAACAAATTATAGTTTTAAATCTGTGATTATGTGATCTAGGGATGTTGAGGGAAATTGCAATATTAATCAAGAGAATAATACAGAAGTATATGTCCACTGAATTAGTTTGGATTCCAAAGTATTTCTTTTTTTGTTTTTAATTTTTTTTAATTTTAAAAAAATTTTTTCAAAGCCTTTTAATATGCTTTTCTTTTCCATAACATTTTTTTTCTCTTTAGATATAGAATGAAGGACTATTAGTACAAAAAATCGAGAAATATAACTGAATCACAGAGTTTGGCTTGGGGTCATGCCAAGTTCTAGGTAATTTTTTACTAAAAGTGCAAAGAGTTCTGCAGTATGGAAGTACTACAGCTGGGACTCTGGGCCCAACTGTGGATTAGTATTCATTTTAGGTTATTTAATAAAAAATTGCTTAATTGACTTGTATAACCTTAGTTTAGTACTTTCTACAAAGATTAATCAAATTATAATGGCACATGTCTTTCCTGATAAAGAAATGACCTACAATTATTCATTATTAAATATATATGTGAAAATTTTAGCCCCATCAAAACTGATGCTTCAGCTTAATTAACTTTGATTTATGAACTTGCTAGGCAATGACTGCATGAGTGGGCAGATATTTAGGCAGTTTTGCTTCTCCATATTATTCTTAAATGGAAATAAGTAAAGGTTTTATTCCTCAAATATGTGGCATCCCTTCCAATTCTTGGCAAACATTTTTTCCCCTATAAGTCAAACTTTTTATTAATGGAGGCATTATTCTATGAAGAGGGCAATAACTGTAACTCCCAAGTCTTAAGTTCTTTAAGACTTCCAAAGCATTTTGCCTTTATTATCGGACCTGATATCTGTAATCATTTTGTGGGTGAGTACAACTCAGGGTTCTGAGCCTTAGAGAGGTTAAATGAGTGGTTCAACATCAGAAAGCTAATTAGGAGCAGAGCCAAGATGAGGGAAAGGAGACAAATCTTTGCAGTCTTCCTGGCGTCTCTCAGATTAACACTAGATCAAACCTCTGAACTGGTTTTAGAGTGACAGAATCCACAAATACATAGAGTGTAACAAATTTAAATCAGAAGTTATTTTGGAAGAACTTCTGGAAAGGTCTCTCTCAATTAGTCAGAGAGGAAGGCACCCAAACACAGGGGTAGTATAGAAAACCATGGGGAAGAGGCTTCCATAGCAATGGGGAATCTAGTGGGAAGCTCTTAGACAAAATATGGCAGTATTGGCTACTCTGTCTGGGTTCAGAAACTTGTGTGACAGTAGACTAGCTGTGGGACCTCCAAAACAAGTAGAGAAGGTACATAGTGAGTTGCTGGACTCCAGCATAATTCTGGATTTGACCACACCCACCTAGTAAAGGAGGGAACCAGCATCACCAGCCCCATGGCAGTATGAAGCTGTTGCTGTCTGTAGAGAAAGCTTGGGACAATCTCCCCTTTGCCCTAAGAGCAGACCTTTAAAAATGATTAAAAAAGCAAAAAGAGTTCTGATCATAGATAGTGTGTATGGAGACAGGGAAAAACAGACCTCAAACCCTGAGGACACTAAAAGCAAACTATCTCTAGATAAATCCTCAAAGGTTGATATAAGATAGTCTCCATCTCACAAGGCTCTGTTGGAAGAATTCAACATGGATCTTAAAAGAGAGTTAGAAGACAAATAGGGAAAGAGTATGAAAGTTTTGAAGGAGAGTTTAGAAAAGGAAACACAGAAATTATTTGAACAATAATCCTTAAAATACATGTGGCAAAATAGAAACAGAGAACAACTTCCTGAAAAATCAAATTGGTCAAATGAAAAAAATTCAATGAATAAAACAACTCATTTCAAAGTCCAAATAACTAAATGTAAATGGAGGTTAAAAAAAGCTAACTGAAGAAAATAATTCATTAAAAATTAAAATTGAAAAATGGAAGTAATGGCTCAAAGAGATAAAAAGTTACCAATCAAACAAAACCCTCCAAAATTAAAAAAAAATAATAATAGAAAATGTTCATCTGAAAAACAGCTGACCTGGAAAATAGATCCAGGAGAGACAATCTAAGCAATATTGAACTACCATGAAAAGGAGAAAAAAAAAGTCTAAGCAACATCTTTTAAAGAAATCATCAAGGAAAACTACCCTGATTTCCAAGAACCAGAGGATAAAATAGTTATTGAAAGAATCCACCAATCATCTACTGAAAGAGACCTCAAAATGAAAACTTAAGGTAATATCAAAGCTAAATTTCAGATTTATCAGATCAAGGAGAAAATACTGCAAAACAATATAAAAGAAACAATTCAAATATTGAGGTGCCACCATTAGGATTACCCCAGATTTAGCACCTTCTACTTTAAAGGATTAAAGGGGCTGGAATTTGATATTCTTAAGGGCAAAGGAGCTTGGACTGCAACCAAGAATCAGCTATGTAGCAAAATTAAGCATTATATTTCAGGACAAATGAAATTCAATGAAATAGGGCATTTCCATTCATTTTTGATGAAAAGACTAGATGTGATCTTCAATTACAGAACTCAAAAGAAGCATAAAAAAGCTAAAAAGGGAAGGAAAATCTTTGTTTTTTATTAAAGGTTAAAATATTTACATCCCTATATGGAAGGTGATATGTTTAAATTCTTGAAAACTCTTTGCTAGGGGCATATTTCAAGGATGTAGGTATAATATGACTTTATTATGATGAAATAAGAAAGAAACTATGGATGTAAAAGAAATTGCACTCAAAGAAGAGAAAAGGGGAAGTAAAATGGGATAAATTACTTCACATGAAGGGGCATACAATATCTTTTATCATTGAAGGAAAGAAGGGAGGGAATGAACATTGTGTGAACCTTAATCTCATCAGATTTGACTCAAAGGGAGAATATCAGGCAAATTTAGTTTGATAGAAACATTTGTCTCACCCTATGAGGAAGTAGGAGGGGAAAGAGGAAAGGAAAGGGGGAGGCCAATAGTAGGGAAAACAAAAGTCAGAGAAAGGGATACGAAAGGGAAGTGGGCTTTAATAGAGGAGGGCTGATTGAGGGAGGTGGTCAGAAACAAAATACTGGAGAGGAAGGAAAGGGGAAAGGAAAGAGAAAAATATAACTTGGGAAAATAAGATGGGGGGAAATGCAAAATTAATCATTTTAACAGTGAATATTAATGGGATGAACTTTCCCCTAAAACAGAAGTGAATAGCAGATGGAGTTAAAAGCCCGAATCCTACCTACAATATATTGTTTACAAGAAACATATTTAAAGCAGAGTGATATATACAGTGTAAAAGTAAAAGACTGGAGCAGAATTTATTATGCTTCAGCATAAATTAAGGAAAGCAGAGGTAGCAATCCTGTTCTCAGATCAAACAAAAGTAAAAATAGATCTAATTAAAAGAGATAAGAAAGGAAACTATATTTTTAAAGGGTGCCATAGGTACTGAAATAATTTCAATACTAGACATACATGACCCAAGTGGTATAACATCCATGTTTTGAGCTGTTAAGATAGTTGAAAGGAAAAAAAAATAACAGCAAAACTATACTAGTGGGGATACCAACTTGCTTTATCAGAATTAAATAAATCAAACCACAAAATAAATAAGGAAAAAGTTAAGAGGAAAATAGAATTTTAGAAAAGTTAGATATGATAGACCTATGGAGAAAAATGAAAGACAGAATGAATATATTTTTTTGGCAGTACAGAAAACCTATATAAAAATTGACCATGTACTAGGACATAATCAAATAATATGCAGGAAGACAAAAATAGTAAATACATCTTTTGTAGATGATGATGCAATAAAAATTAAATGTAATAATTGGTAAGGGAAAAATAGACAAAAAACATTAATTGGAAACCTAACAATCTAATCTTAAATAATAAGTGGCTGAAACAACAAATCATAGGCACAATTGATAACTTCATCCAAGACAATGATAATAATGAGACAACATACCAAAATTTATGGGATGCAGTCAAACAGTTCTTGGGGAAAATTTTATGTCTCTAGATTTGTACTTGCATAAAATACAGAAAAAAAAAAAGATCAATGAATTGGGTATGCAACTAAAGAAACTAGAAAAAGAACCCTTTTTTAAAACCCTCAATTAAATGCTTAATTTGAAATTATGAAAATAAAAGGAGACATAAAAAATTGAAAATAAGTAAACTATTGAATTAATAAAAAAAGCTAAGATTTGGTTTATGAAAAGCTAACAATAGATAAAATTTTAGTTAACTTGATTGGAAAAAAAGAAAGAAGTAAATTCAATTGCTAGTATTAAAAATAAAAAAGGCGAATTTTCCCCAAATAAAGAGAAAATTAGAGCAATAATCAGCAACTATTTTGCCCAAGTTCATGCCAATAAATCTCATAATCTAAGTGAAAGAGAGAAATACTTACAAAATGTAGATCAATAGAATAGAAAATAAATTACTTAAATAGTCCCATTTTAGAAAAAAAATTGAAAAAATATTAATCAACTCCCCAAGAAAAATAATCTTCAGGGCATGATAGATTTATAAGTAAATTCTACCAAGCATTTAAAGAATAATTAATAACACAAGTACAGTTCTGATACCTAAACCAGGTAAGATCAAGACTGAGAAAGAAAATCATACACCAATTTTCCTGATGGATATTGATGAAAAAGAAATTTTAAATGAAATCTTAGCAAAGAGTTTATAGCAAGTTATCACCAAGATGATATACCATGACCAAGTAGAATTTATAACTAGAATGGATGGCTGGTTCAGTATTAGGAAAGTTATTAGCATAATTGACTATATCCATAACCAAACTAATAGAAATCATATAATTATCTCAACAGATACAGAAAAAATATTTGAAAAAATCCAACACCCATTCCTGTTGAAACCCTAAACATCATAGGAATAAATAGAGTTTCCCTTAATATGATCACTAGCATCTATTTAAAACCATCAGCAAGCATCAAATATTATGGGGATAAACTAGAAACATTCCCAGTAAGGTTAGGGGTGAAACAAGTTTACCAATTATCACCATTACTAGGCAGTATTATATTAGAAATGCTAGTTTTAGCAGTAAGAGAAGAAAAATAAATTAAAGGAATTAGAGTAGCTAATAAGGAAACCAAATTATCACTCTTGGCAGATGTTATATTTAGAGAATCCTACAGAATCAACTAAACAAGTACTAGAAACAATTAACAACTTTAGCAAAGTTACAGGATATAAAATAAATGCACATAAATTATTAGCATTTCTTTATGTTACCAACAAAGTTTAGCAGTAATAGATACAAAGAGAAATCCCACTTAAAATAACCATAGATAATATAAAATATTTGGGAGTCTACCTGCCAAGGCAAAGTCAGGAACTTTATGAGTACAATTACACAACACTTTTCACACAAATAAAATCACATCTAAACAAGTGCTCCTGGGTAGACCCAGCTCATATGATAAAAATGACCATTCTACCTAAATTATTGTACTTATTCAATGCCATACCAATCATACTGCCAAGAAATTACTTTACAGAGCTAGAAAAAATAATAACAAAATTCATCTAGAAGAACAATTGGTCAAGAATATCAAGGGAATTAATGGGAAAAATTCAAGTAGAGGTGGCCTAGTTTTACCAAACCTAAAAGTGTATTATAAAGCAGCAGTCAGTGAAACCTTTTGGTACCTGCTAAGAAATAGAGTAGTTAGCTTCACGAGACCAAATAGTCAGCAGTATTGTAGTAGTAATCTAGTGTTTGATAAAACCAAAGACCCCAGCTTCTGGGATTAGATCTCAATATTTGACAAAAATTGCTGATTATTGGAAAATAGTATGGCAGAAATGAAGTATTGTCCAATACTCTATACCAAGATAAGTTCAAAATGGGTTCATGATTTAGACATAAAGAGTGATATAATAAACAATTTAAAAGAACAAAGGATGATCTACATCTGATATCTAGGAAGAAAGAAGCAATTTATGGCCAAAGAAAAACTACAGTACATTATGGAATGCGAAATGGATAATGTTTATTACATCAAGGTAAAGTTTTTATAGAAAAAACAAACAAACCAACCAGATAAAATTAGAAGGGAAGCAAAAAACTGGGGAAAAGTCTTTACTTCCAAGAGTTCTGAAATATGTAAATATTTCTAAATATATATAAATATATATTCTAAAATATATAGAGTATAAACTTAAATATACAAGAATACAAATTCTGCAATTGATAAATGTTTAAAGTATATGAAGAGTTTTCAGATTAAAAAATCAAAGCCATTCCTAGTGATATGAAAAATGATCTAAATCACTATTGATAAGAGAAATGCAAATTAAGACAACTCTGAAGAACCACTATATCCTTCTCAGAGTGGCTAAAATGACAGTAAAAGATAATGATAAATGTTGAAACTGATCCAAGCATTCTGGAGAGCAATATGGAGCTATCAAACTGTGCATACCTTTTGATCCAGCAGTTTCTCTACTAGGCCTGTATCCCAAAGAGATAATAAAAACTGGAAAAGAATCTATTTGTGCAAAAATGTTTATAGCAGTCTTTTCTGTAGCGGCAAAGAACTGGCAACTGTGTAGATGCTTATCAGTTAGAGAATATCTGAATAAGTCATGATATTCTTGAATGTTATGGAATATTACTGTTCAATAATATTCAGTAGGAGATTTCAGAATGGCTTTGAGAGACATATATGATGATGATAAGTAAAGTGAGTAGAAACAAGAATACATTGTACACAGCAACAACACGATTATGAGATAATCAATTATGATGAACCTGAGTCTTGAAAAATGAGGTGATTCAGATGAATTTGCATAGACTTGTGATGGAGAGAAACATCTTCACTCAACAGAGGACTGTGGGGACTGAATATGGATCACAGCATAGCATTTTCATCATTTTTGTTGTTTTTAGCTAGCTTTTTGTTTTCTTTCTCATCTTTCCCCCCTTTTGGTCTGATTTTTCTTGTGCAGCATGATATTTGTGGAAATATTTATTGAACAATTGCACATGTTTAACATATATTTGATTAACCACTGTCTAGGAGAGGGAGTGGTGAGAAGGGAGGGAACAAAAATTTATAACACAAATATTTGCAAGTGTGTATGTTCAAAACTACTTTTGCATATATTTTAAAAATAAAAAGCTATGATTAAAAAAGCTTATTAATGTGTGTTAGGACTGGGATCCTAGTTTTCTTGACTCATATCCTGTTCACTCTATCCCATTGCTTTCCTAACTTTATTATAAACACTTTAACTAGCTGTTAGAATTATGAAGATAATTCATTGGAGATTAAAGGATGCTAGCTTTATTCATTGTAATTAAACCATTTTGAAAATCTTAGTAATAGAAGCATAAACACATGTGAACTTGATCTGTGATTTCAGTTATTGGTGATTTCTAGATGAGAAAGTTCCCTTTTCAGGCTATCCCCTTTTAGTACTGGGAATTGAAAAAATTATTAGTTCTACAGATAAACACAGACATTAAAACTAGCTTCTTATACACTGCCTCACCGAGAAAGGTAATCTAGCCTCAATTGCTAGATAGATCTTTATACCCAATAGAGGAATAGAATTCTATTTGTAGCAGTAAAGTCAAGAAGAGCTTTATATTAAGAAAATCATTATCAATTCTATTGTGGGAGACTCTGGAACTTGTATCTTTCCTTAACAGAGGGCCCCTTTTAAACCATCTCTACATTAGAAAAAAACTTATTCTAGAACAGGACACAGCTCACAAAGGACATCAGTAACACAACCAAATGGCCCCTGGGTGTCTTTCAGGTCTTAGCCTGTCTTATGTCAACTCCTAAAAGTAACATATAGAGCTACTATTTAAAAACACAAAAGCCTTCTTGATCTCATTTTCTCCAGTTTAGAAAGGAATCAGACATTTATAAACCTGACCCTCTAGGGACTGAAAAATATCCCTCCCTAATCTCAGTGCAAACTGCTTTCTTGAGCCTTCAGAGGCAAAGAATGTCTATGTGCTGGTGAAAGTATGAAGTACATATAAAGGCAATGTTACCTACTGAGCTCCCAAATAAAGGTTTCTGGTTGTCTTTAAAAGTGACTTTAAAGAAGCCACAAGAACATCGTGTTTCATGAAGTTCTTTGCGTTTAAAAGTATTTTTTTTAATTTCACTTAGAAAGGATATTAACCCAAGGATTAGTGAAACTGGGGGAAGTTCGTAAAATTATGCGACTGGTGGAAACTGTCTTGAGTTTCTTTTCTTATTCTTCCATTGTCTAGATGTCTGCCCTTTCATGACCTGACTTCTCTTACATTCCCAATCTTCTAATTCCTTAACCACTTTCACATAAACTATCAATCAGGCTTCTGTCCATTTAACAAGCAATATTTAAGTACTTGGTTCTGCATTTTTGTGATTGTCTCTGCATGAAATGCTCTGCTCTTTTGCCTTCCCTTAAGAGCCTCTCTGGCATTTTGTTAGACCCAACTCAGGTTCCATCTTTTTTTTTTCAGGAGACCTTTCCTTATTGCTTCCCCACCCTGATATTTATCCCTTCCCCTCAGATTAGCTACTATTTTTGCTGTCTATATTTTGTATGTAGAGAATAACTGTCTCACTAAATAAAATGTAAAAACACATTGAAAAGTAGAATTAGTCAAATGGAAAAAAAGATACAAAGTTAGTTGAGGAAAATCACACATTAAAATTAAAATTATAATGCATTTGAGGATAGAAAATGTTTTTTTTTTTTTTTTACTTTCTACCTATCCTCAATGCTTGGTACAGTGAACAAAGTAAGCACTTAGCAAAAGCTCATTGATTGTCAATATTTGATAAATGCTTGCTATCTGATTTGTTATGGTTATAATATATCTCCAGATCCCCTGTATCTCTGCAAAAAGTTCATGGTTAACAATAAACAGTCTTGGGAGTACAGATGGCCAAGTGAAGCCAGAAAGCTGCTCCAGCTTTCTCAGTTTCCCTTGAATACCTCATAAAACCAAACCTCTAAACAAAGACTGAAAAATTGAAACTACTCTCTAGCTCAAAACAGATTGGAAGGGCTACCAGAAAGTCAGTTTTACTGGTGTAAAAGGGATGTTAAGCCCAGCACAGATGGTGTCTGGAAAAACTAGTGAAAGTATCCTAATCATAGCAGATCAGGAGCTAACCTCACACTCTATCCTGGCTCAGTAGAAGAACAAAGCAGAGCAGTAAGGCAGACTCCAGTACCAGCTCAGAAGAGAAATTGCCATCTAGAAAACCAGAATATTCCGTGAATAGAGCAGAAAGAGCTACCCCTTGCTGTGAGCAAATCATTAAACACAATAGGCCCCTGGCAAATTGCTGGATTGGGAAATCAGGCTCTTTCTTGGAGAGAACAGTTTGGGCTACACTCTACTGTGAACAACATACCAAACACAAGGAGCCCCTATGCCAAAGCCAAAGCCTCTTTACCCCAGGAGCAGAGTTTGACTATAAAAGGCACAAAAGGAAGGAGAGAAAAGAAAAGAAAATGAAACAGAAACAGAAAAGAACCTTGACCACAGAAAATTGCTATAGTGACAGGAAAGACCAAAGCACCAGCCTAGATGAGGAGAAAATGTCCCTAGAGGAAATCTAAAGAGTGATATGAATTGGTCTCAAGCCCAAAGAGGTTCCTTGGAAGTACTCATAAAAAACTTTAAATGACAAATAAGAGAGGTAGATGCAAAAAAAATGAGAAAAGAAATGAGAGGTATGCAAGAGAGAATTGACAGTTTGGAAAATGAAGGCAATTCTTTAAAAAATAAAATAGACAGAATGCAAAAAAAAAATCCATTGAAGAAAACACCTTGAAAAGTAGAATTAATCAAATGGGAAAAAAAGATACAAAATCTAGCTGAAGAAAATCATACATTAAAAACTAGAATGGAGCAAATCGAAGCTAATGACTCCATGAGATATCAAGAATCACTCAAACTAAAAATAAAGGGAAAAATGGAAGGATATGTAAAATATCTCATTAAAAAATAGCCAACCTGGAAAATAGATTCAAGATAGACAATTTAAAAATTATCAGTCCACCTGAAGGCCATGACTAAAAAAAAAGCCTGGATGGCATTCTTAAGAGATCATCAAGGAAAACAGCCTTTATGTAATAGAAACAGAGTGGGAAAGTAATTGAAAGAATCCATCAATCACTGCTGGAAAGAGATTCCACAAGAAAAACCCCAGGGATTATTGTTGCAAAACTCCAAAACTACAAGGAAAAATACTGCAAGCTATGAGACAAAGACAATTTAAATATCAAGGAACAACAGTGAGGATTTCACAGGATCTAGCAATGTCTACACTGAAGTATCAGAGGGCCTGGAATACCATATCCTGGAAGGCAAAGAGCCTGGGGATACAATCAAGAATTAAGTACCCAGTGAGACTGAACATCATCTTTGAGGGGAGGAGATGAATCTTTAATGAAGTAAGAGACATTCAGTCATTTCTATTGAAAAAAAGAAAACTAAACAGAAAATTTGACCTTCAAACACGTCTCAAAATAAGTATAAAAAATAACTGGGGTTAAAATGTGTGTTATTTAAAGGTTGAACTGTTTACATCCCTAGATGGGAAAATGACATCTATAACTCTTGAGAACTGTATCTATTATTGGGATAGCTAGACGGGGCATACATGGATGGATAGTTAGGATATGAATGGACTCTGATGTAATGATATCAAAGAAAAAGACATTAAGGGCACCAGAGACAATCAAATAATATTGATACTAAACGTATATGCACCAACTGGTACGGAATATATAACTTAGGTAAGAAGTTAAGCTAATTGCAGGCAGACACAGCAAAACTATCCTAGTGGAGAACCTCAATATCTGCCTCTCAGATTTAGCTAAATCCAACCATGAAAACAACTAAGGAGGTTAATAAAATCCTCTAAAACTTAAATGTAATAGACCTCTGGAGAATATTGAATAGGGACAGAAATGAATATACCTTTTTCTAAGTAGTACATAGCAGCTACCAAAAAATGAGCTTGTATTAGGGCATAAAAACCTCACATTCAAATATAGAAAGATAGACATGGTAAGTGCTTCCTTTTAAAAGAGGCCTGGGGAGGCATACATGAACTGATGCTAAGTGAAATGAGCAGAACCAGGAAATCAATGTACATGGCAACAACAAGATTATATAATGATCAATCCTGATGGATGTGGTCCTTTGTAACAGTGATATGATTCAGATCAGTTCTAATAATTTTGTAATGAAAAGAGCCATCTACATCCAGAGAGAGGACTGTCAGAACTGAATGTGTACCACAACATAACATTTTCACTCTTTCTGTTGTTCTTTGCTTGCATTTTGTTTTCTTTCTCAGGTTTTTTTTTTTCCTTCTTGATCAGATTTTTCTTGTACATCAAGATAACTATATAAATATGCATACATATATTGGATTTAACATATATTTTAACATGTATTGGATTACCTGCCATTTAGGGGAGGGGGCAGAGGGAAGGAGGGGGAAATTTGGAACACAAGGTTTTGTAAATAAAAAAAAATAATAATTGCAGACAAAATAAAATAATTAGGTGTCTACCTGCCAAGAAAAATCCAGGAACTAAATGAACACAATTACAAAACACTTCTCACACAAATAAAGTCAGATCTAAACAATTGGAAAAATATCATTTGCTTTTGAATAGGTCAAGATAATATATTAAAATTACATTCAACCTAAATGCTAGGGAAACTGGAAAATAATATGGAAAATGTTACCATGAACAAATTAGGAGATAAGGGATTATTTACCTCTCAGATCTTTGGATAGGAAGAATTTATGACCAAAGAAGACATGGATAACTTTGATTACATTAAATCTAAAAGGTTTCCACAAACAAAACCAACACAAACAAGATTAAAAGTGAAGCACAAAGCTGGGAACAAATTTTCCAGCCAATATTTCTGATAAAGGTTTCTGATAAATGATACTCATTTCTTAAATATATATAGAACCATGTCACATTTATAAGAATATGTCATTCTCCTATTGATAAATGGTCAAAGGATATGAACAGACATTTTTTAGCTGATGAAATTAAGGTCATCTATAATCATATGAAGAAATGCTCTAAATCACTATTGATTAGAGAAATTAAAATTAAAAGATCTCTGAAGTATTACCTCATACCTCTCATAACACACCAAATTTGAATATAATATCTCTAACAGATAATAAAGAGCCTTCTAAAAATTTTCAACTTTTGCATATTTCCTTGGTGTAATGTCAATTCTTGAAATCACTGAATTAAACACAAAATCACAACAATAAAAGAGCAATGGACCACTTCCATATCTGTCAGTATTCAAAGAACAGATAAAGATTTAACAATGAGGAACCCAACTAAATTCAATTATATTTCATCCAGTTTAAATGTCTGGAGTCAATCTATTTTTAGAAAAAAAAAAGAAAAAGAAAAAGAAAGAAAGCATGCAGAACCTTTGCTATCATAGTCAAAGTATTGCTAATCCCAAATAATTAGCACATGATGGTTATGTTCTTTTTACCATGTTACGCTGTCTGCTTCAATTTCAGCTCACCAGGATGCAACATTACTATTTTCTCAACATTTATTTCTCATATTTTAAATGGAAGTAAATTTAGTTCCTGAAGAAGGTATGGAGAAAAATATGAATCAGGAGCAAGAGAAATGACTTGAATCTCTCTTTCTTCACCCCTGCCCAAATGTACATAGCTGGCATTATGCAATAAAATGTCTAGTGTAAGAAACCCATAAGATAAAATCATTGAGTCAGAGTTTGAAGAAATTATCTAGTTCAACCCTTATTTTAGTTTGAACTGAAGTCTATAACAATTAAATGATTTATTTAATGTTACAGGACTCTAGATTTTCAAATGTGCAATTAAAAATCCCCACCTACTCCCAAGCCCATACTCTTTTATTTCTCCATGCATCTTGCCTGGAGTTGATTTCTTTAGAGAGGCAGCATACTATAGAACATGATATAGTAGGATTGGAGACAGGAAGATCAAGTTCAAATCTTGTTTGAGACACTTATTAGATATGTGATTCTGGGCAAGTCTCATTCACTTTCCTCATCTGTAAAAAGAAGATGTTAGACTAGGTCATGTCTGACTTCCCTTGCATTTCTAGACTGATGATCCTATGTATCTAGGACCTGAAGTCTGTAGTACAAGATGATTTAATTACCAAAGTTTCAAAGATCAATAATTCCATTAATTTAATAAGCACTTATTAAGCACCTATACTGTGCAGATTGAAGTACAATGCTTGAGAATGTCAGATCTCTTGATTATAAGGAAGATAAAAATCACAGGTAAAGGGCTAAGAAGAAAAAATACATTTTAAGCACAGTATGCTGTGTATAATGCATAAAATTATAATAGCATTTTACTCACTGCTTTTTAATAGTATTGTTTTGTTGGAAAATATCCCATGAAACAAAATTGACTCTTCCAAATCATATTTTTTCATTGTAGAATTGTTTCAACTGTGATGAAATTTTTCTGCATGAAAATGTGCCTTCCTTAAACTTTATTTTTTCCTTGATGGCTCTATATTTGGAAACATAGATAGCTGGAAAATACTTTAAAAATTTATCTCTTAGTCTAATCTGATCAATTCATAGATGATAAACTGAGGCCCATAACGGTTACATGACATATGTCCTCAGTTCTCTAGGACCTTCAACCAATCCTCATTTTTCATAAGTTTGAGGTCCTATGTCATGGTATTTGCTTTTCCTCCATGGTCTCGTTTGTCAAGGTTGGTCCGCCCAGTGAAGCTTTCAGTGCAACATTTTTTTTTTTTTTGCATTTTTTTTTTGCACACTTAATTTCATTGCTGATCTCATATAACTTGCCAATAGATGGCATGAGTGTACTACTGAGTTAGGTAGCTGCCTGATATAATAAACGTTCTTATCTGACTTTCCTAAGACACTTAAAAAACCATTATGGCTAACATTAACAATCAGCAGTTGCTGTGCTAGAACTAGTTGCTGAAATTTACTGTATGAATAACGTGTCTGCTGAAACTACCGACAGTGCTAATGAATCAAGCATTTTGATTAGCAAGGCATGTATTAAAAAAAAAAGGGAAAGAAAGTTGAGAGTGTGTGTTCCAATGAAAGTAATTAAAATGAACATAAAGTTGAAAATGAAAATGTGGCACACTTAAATGGCCTCATTATCACAAGATAACACAGCACTGTTAAGACATTTTTACTGTAACTGCAAAAAATGCCAGTTAATTGTGCTCTCTCTCTTCTGAAGGGTAGTTGGTAAGAAAAGATGCACCTTGGGCTGTGTTAGGAGTAGTTTAAAGGTAAGCTCCAAATAGCTTTTAGATATCATTCATTTACAGGCTACAGAATGGTAATGAGGAAAAAGTAGGAGCCTTCAACTCAGAATACCTTGGCATGAAGTTTGTTGTCACACTCATTTTTGCATGAGGATAAATGACTTGCCCTCACAAAGCCTCAATTTACTCAGTGGTGTAGTGGGTATAATATTGCCTGCACCAAAAAAAAATTCAATTTGGTGGATCTGAGATTATGTTTTTCTTGACTATGTCAAGTTGAATGAATTTCCTTTTCCTTTTGGTTTCTTCCTTTTTTAAAACTGAGGGTTATAGTAACAGAAAGAGAAAGTGATGCTAGTTTATTGAAAAAAAATCACATTTAATTTTTAATAAGTGTGTTTTTCTGAGGAAAATATCTTGCAAATTATAATGCTAGAGGAAAATTAATTGACAAATGAGACTAGAACTTTGCAGTTTCCATCTAATATTTGATACAAATATTCCATTCCATCTCAAATACAGCTCAAATTCAGTAGTTCCCACCAATGATGGATATTATAATTAGCCCCGGTTGCTTATCATATGTACCTCTAATCCACATTTTTTCCCATGTCTTTCCAAGGGTCTAACCAATATGGATAAAGTTCTTCTTTTTATTGGCATTGTGAGGATACCAATCCCCTCTCCTATCATATAATCAACTCATCACCTCTTTTTAAGAACATATTCCTTCATGGTGTCCTTTACTCTTGATTTTCATCATGGATTTCGTAATGTATCCTTCTCTGAACCACAAAATGCCTCTACATAACACTATGAGTAGTAGTTATTTTAAAATTTTGGAGACTAAATTTTCCCACTATTTAATAATACTAATTTATATTCCCAGTGTTTTTTAAGGTTTTCACAGCTAACCAACATGATGTTATTTGATTTTCACAACAACCCTAAGAGGCAGGTATTAAGTCACTCATTCATGGCCACTCAGCTATTTTGAGGTCTTGCCTGACTTAGCATCAAAACTTTTCCCACTAAGCCATATTTGTTCATATGAACATTGCTGCATAATATTGAGAAGAGAAAAGAGTGTTGGTAGGAAAGGAGAAAGATGCTTCAAGCATGTGTTCTACAGTCCATTGTTATTCCCCAGTCCCAAGAACCCTTTCTGTCACTCTACAGTTTGTGTGGTATGAGTAAGTAGTTTCATCAATTGGAAATTCAATGGAAAATGATTTTACTTAGCTCAATCAAAGAACCTGGGACAAAGAGCTGAACTGGTCTGTGGATAAAGAAAGGTAATATTAAAGACAGCATGCTTGTAAGTAGACAAAGATAAATTCTGTAAATCCTGCTAAATAATTTCAATAATGAAGACTATCCTACGTATATACTGAGATACAGCAGAGTCGATATGGGTCGTAAGCTAAGCAGTGATTATTTGAATGATGCAATGGGAGCGAAGGACTTTGAATTGAAAACTCAAGAGTTTTATGCAGATAATCCCCATATATGTCATTAGCAGTGGCAAGTAAAAACAGCTAATATGAAAATATGACCCTCTAGTTGAACAGTAATTTGACAGCTATAATGTCAGTCTGTCTGTCCCTAATCTCTATTTACCTTTATAACTATATTTAGATATATAACATACACACATAAATGTGTGTATACAAATATACCTAAATATATGCATTTGAAAATCGTTGATGTATTATATAAATATTAACATTGCTGTTCATTTTTTATATCTCTATATAATTGTAGTTTGAGAAACACTTGTAATGTAGATACAGGCTGTCTTCAAGATATTGGCAATCCATGAAAATTTTTTTCTATCTGTAAATGATATGAATGGGTGTAATTTTTGCATGTTTGGGCTCCATAAACTGTCCAGAACACAACACACTTTCATTAAGAAAACTAAAGCTTGCTTTCTTGAAGAGGGCAGGAACAGATTTTATTTATATCTTTCTTTCTCAGACCATATTAAGAACAATCCCTTTTATATAGTAATATTCAATTAACTTTAAATGAATGTATATATAAATGAATGAAAATAGAAGGGCATACAATATATATAAGAATCACTTCAAGTGAGCTATGTGGACTCATGTTCTTATGTGAAAACTAAATGCACAATTTTTACTAAAGTCTATTCAGGGCACAGGAGACATTCTTCAACTGATAAATGTCAAACTATATGTTCAAAAATTTAATGCTTTCAGAGGAAGAAAGGTAAATTATTGATAGTTATAAAAATGGGTCAAATTCATAAATGTGTCATTGTTACTATCGTTCAATTGTTTTTAGTCTTGTCTGACTCTATGTAGAGTGTTTAGTCATTTGGAAATTCTTTGGCAAAAATACTAAAGTGATTTGCCATTTCCTTCTCTAGCTCATTTGACAGATGAGGTAACTGAGCTAAATGAGGTTGTTACTTGTCCAGAGTCACAGAGCTAGAAAGTGATTGAGTCCAGATTTGAATCAGGAAGATGAGTCTTCCTGACTACTAGAGTGGGACTTTATTCACTGTTCTACCTATCTTTGATGAATAATTTTTTATTTTCTTTCTATTTATTTATTTATTTATTAAAGCTTTTTATTTGTATAACATATGTATGGGTAGTTCCCCAGCATTGATCTTTACAAAGCTCTCCATTACAACTTTTACCCTCAGTTCCCTCCCCTCCCCTAGATGGCAGGAAGTCCCCTACATGTCAATAATATTGAAATACTTGACAAGTTGTGCAAGAAAAATCCTATCTACAAGGAAAAAAAGAAAATCAGAGAAAGGCAACACAATGCAAGCAAACATTTGATGAATAATTTGACAAATTCCTTATAAAGGAATTCTGAGGTTCTACCTCACTACCATCAGAATTCCAAGTTGGCAAAAAAAAAGCTGGAAGAATTTTGGAAAAACAAGAACATTAATAAATTTTTGATTGAGCATGATTTGGTCTAGCAATTCTGGAACACAATTTGAAACTATCCCAATATTGAAATTGTGACAGTGATGCTACTACTAAGCATGTAAAAGAAAGATGAAAACAGCCATAAGGAATAAATATTTCAGCACCTATGGTAATAAGAAAGAACTGGAAATTGAGAGGGGATTGTTAACAAGTTATGGTCTAGAAATATGATGGATTATGATTTTGCTCCAAGAAAAGATGAAGGGATTGGTTTAAGAGAAACCTTGCAAGATTTTTATGAACTGATATCAAATAAGGAGAACCAAGAAAATAATTCTTATAAAATAAAAATATTTAAGGACAGATAAATTTTGAAAATTAGGAACTCAACATTACAATGACCAACAACTATCCTATAACATGAAACAAACTACTCAAAAACTCATCAAGAGTTGATTTAATCACGGTGCAGAGTGAGATTAGTTTTTAGGCATATAAAATGAGGGAATTTGGTTTTGTTTGACTATGTAAAACAAGTTAATAAAAATTTGTTTTTATATCTCAATCTGTGCATGCATATGTGCAGCTGTGTGTGTGTGTGTGTGTGTGTATCACTGGAGCGATATGGAGGGAAAGGAAGTAGATTTTCATTAATTAAGAAATGATTTGCAATGTCTTTTCTTACTCTTATCTTTTTTGCCCATTGGCATAATAAGTGGTTTTCTATAACAGGAAAGATCAATGAAGATTGCCTAATGAACTATTGAACCCGGGCTGTGAACCAAGCACCAGAACTGCAAATAATCTTTTCCTACAAACTAATTTGGGTCTCAGATCTTGAAGGCACTGCATAACTACTGGGGAAAAGGCAGGACTATTTTTAAGCCTTTATTTTATTTTCTGAAAGAAATTTGAAGAGTGGTTCTGAATCTCCAGTGGGAAGCACAGTGGGAAAGTTTCTGAGGGAAGCTTTTGGAAATTGCAACTATAGTATTCCCTTGTCTGCCAAAAGCTAACAACATCAGGGTTAGGAATAGATCTACCCCTGATATTTCACAGCAATGCTCAGCTTGCCAAGGTTGACTTTCTGCACTGTGGAAGATCTTTTCCCAGATTGGTTGTTATATTACTTGTCAAGGTCATTTTGATGGCATGTAAATTTCATCTCAACATCATAGAAACATTATTATCTGGTTAAACATACTACACTCACTCAACAAAGTCAAATGGAGACTACTTTTTATTGGTGGTGGACTATATTAAAAAGTAACTGCAGCTTCCATGAAAAATTAAGATAATAGTACTGAAAGGGACTCCAGAGGTAATGTAATCCAATTCCTTCATCTTACTCTAATAAGGAAATCAAGGCTCAAAGAGGAAAACAAGTAATTTGCCCAAAGTCAAAGAGTAAAGGTGACACTGTGCAAATCAATGTTATGCAAATAGTGAATGGTAGGCAGAATATGGCCACAGATAACTGATCTAAAAAATTCAATGCTCTGTCCATGGTATTGCTATCACCAATATTACTAGATTTTAGTTATTTATTACCATATGAGTCACAAAAAAATCTGGGTAAAAGTATAAAGTTAGTATGCAATTGCAATTCCTACTTTGCATATATAATTTTTTGGACATTTGAAATTGCAGCCACTGGCACATTGAATCCATTCAACTAAATGAAGTTTAAAAATCTAATGGAAATGGAGATAGAGCTACTATTTTTTTTCATTTTCACCAGAAAATTTGTTTTGGCTTCATAAAGCCAAAATTATGAATAGCAACTCCCTAGAAGACAAAGCTTAATCTATTGTTATTTTCTGTTAAAGGCTTATGCATTATTAGTGAGTGATGAATTTAATCCTTTGCATTTCAGTTTCCCCAGCAGTAAAAGGAATGGAAGAATTAGATGATTTACTCTACTCAAATGAATATGTTACATATTCACTCATATACAGAAAGAAACACAGAAACATACAAATAAATATAAATGAATATATAGGTAGTACTATCTACATAAATATCATCATCATCATAACTCATTTAATCATAGAAATAAAGATTATCAGATCTAGAATGAACACTGGAAACCATAAAGTCATTTCTTCTCATTTTATAGATTAAAAAAAAAGGACCAAGGGGATGAAGTGACAAAATTGAAGGTTCACAGTAAGTGGTTGAGTCAAGCTTCAAATCCAGGTTTTCAGACTTCAAGACTATTCCATATCCCACTACCCTCTATCCCTTCAGTGCCATTCACACCTCTCAGAACTAGTGGAAATGATATACTTCTTTCTGTACCTAAAATTATAGGCCCAAGCAATAAAAGTTATCTTAATTTATATTCATTTTAATGATGACAATTATGCACTTATGCTCCTGAGACATTTAATCAAGTATTTTTTTAAATTATGAACTATTCATATCAAGAAATATTATGGTTGAAATAGTTTGCATGTATTCCATCATTGAGTGCATTTTTAGCATCAATTTAACATGACTTATTATATATGTTGTCAAATTGCATTAAGTAAATTTTTATTACTTTTGTTTCTCATTATTTCTTATTTCTGTGCATGCTGAGGTATAGAGTGAATTGAAAGCATAATAAAGCAGATATTCTTATCCCTAATGTAAAACTTGGTCAAACAGTATAGCTGTGTACTCTCTCATTTGAAAGGGAAATGATCCTCTTTGGATTATAGAATTTTTAAAAGAGCTTAGAAATCACTGTTAAACTTTTTCCATTTTTCGGATAAGGCAAAAGAGGAAGAAAGAGCAGAAGTTGCTTGGCCAAGATCACTTAGTTTATGAGTAACAGAAGTTGGATTTGAGCCCCCATTTGAGTCAAATTCAGCACATGGACTTGATCATCATTAGTAAGTGAAATAATTTGAGCATACAATGAAAGTAAACTACCTATATTATGAACACATCCTTCATAGTTTTCTAATCTATAGATATAGTTCTTGATGTCAGAATAAATCAATGCTCATAATTCCTTGGAGATGAAAGCAGTAACAGGAATTCTAGCTATATACAGAGACATAGACCTATATATATGCACACACATAGAGAAACATGCCCACATGAATTCTTTTCTTAATTGATCCCTACATCACTCTTTCTCAAAATTATTCCAAACCATCTGTTTAATTTTCAAAGTCACTCCTGTACACCCTCCTTGTCTTAGCTGAGGATCATGCCTCTTACTTCACTGAAAAATAAAATGCTATTTGACATTAGCTCCCTTTTGTCCCATTTTCTATGTTATGAAACCCCATTGTCACCCTCTCCCATGATTTCTTCATTTTCCTTCAGTCTCTGAAAAAGAATTGGTCTTTCTCCTTGGACAGGACAACCTCTTTATAAAGTTTAGCTATTCCCATACTTTCCCATCTTCATTAGGAGATTGCATTTTCAATTATCTATTACCTTTCTCTCTAATCTTCAACCTTTCCCTGTCAACTCGTTTTTTACTGTCTTCTAATATACCCTTATCTCCCTTCATAATAGTAACAATCAAAAACAAAAACAAAGAAAAACTAAGAAAAAAATTCATTAGACCTTACAATTTATTCAAGTTATTTTCTTCTATATCTCTTTCTGTTTGCAACCAAAATCTTGTGGAAAACAAAACTAAACTAAATAAAAACAAAACAAAAAAATTAAAAGTTTCTATTCTCATGCCCTATCTGGTTCTCTCATTAACTCCATAAACCCCTTTATAATCTGTCTTTTAGCCTTTGCCCTTAGATCCTTTTTTTCTTCCAATTTTCCCTGTTTCTGTCAAAATCACGACCATTCTTTGGTGTTTGAAGTTCATAATTTTGTATTATATTTGGCTACTTACTCTGTATCAAACCATATATCCATTTCAAATTATAGTATTTCTTCTTTTATCACATTGCTCACATACATTCCCTTTTTATCACTTATAAAACCATTATCTTAGTTTAGAATATACTTCTTCCCACCTAGGCTTTGCAGCAATTTCCTAATTGGTCCCTACCTCAAATCTTTGCCATCTTAGTTCATATGGCACACTACTTTTTCCCCCTGAGGCAATGGGGGTTAAGTGACTTACTCAGGGTCACACAGCTAGGAATTCACACTATTTTCAAAAGAAGGTTGCTTAAACAAAAATCTGACCATGTGAGTGTCCTATTTAACAAATTCCACTGACTTACTTTTGACTCCCACCAAATTCAAAGTACTACTGATTGATTTTTTATCTACTCTAATACCAATCTCTTTTTAGCCTTACTGGAATATACTTTGAAATCCAGTAAAACTGGTCTTTTCATTGTTTCTCACATATGACACTCCTCCCCAGCACATACAATTTCTACATTGTGTATGTATGCATGTGTAAATATACACATATATTAGAGAAATGAGACATTAATATAAATGACATAAAAAGACATTTATGCATATACATATGCACTTAAATTTTTATGTATGCTTCATACATTTTTATATGTATTTATCTCTAACATTAGAAGTTAAGCTCATTATAAATATGAATTATTTCACTTTTTTGCATGTCACCCCAACCTTAGCATGACTCTAGGCTCATAGCTGGTATTTAATAACTCCTTTTTTATTTTTTATACTTATCAGACATGGATGTGACTATAGTCACGAAAAATTATGAAGAGCAAGCCAAGATGTTAGAATTAATAGCAAACTCAGGTAGTATGATTGAGGTAGTATGGTGCAGTCAAATGTGCTGGTTTCATAGTCAGAGAAACTGAATTCTCAACCCAGGAATGGGCAAATCTCTAAATTCTCTGGGCCTCAGGTTTTTTGTCTAGATTTGACAAAAAGTAAAGAAAGGCATATTGCTGATTGATTATAATATGCCAGGTACTGTCTCTAATTCTGTGCTACAAATACAATCCAGTACACAGTCCCTGCCTTTAAAGAGGTTACTTTCTATCAAGTGAATATAACCCATAAAAGAAACAGAAGATGTGTGGATGAAGGGGAAGGTATCTGCATAGGAATGAATAATAGATAGCTAGCCTAAGTCCTTTCTCAAAAAGGTGGTTCTGCAAAGATCTCATCAAAAGAAGGACATATGGGTGATAGTAATATTCTAAAACAAGAAGGCCACATGATTGGATAGAATTTTCAGGGTCCAAAAGCAGATGAGTTATAATGTCAAAATTTGGAAAGTCAGAAACAGAACTGACAGAGAAATATCTTTTGATTATTGTCAACCATGAGACATTAAACTTGTTTTAGTGTCTCACCAACTACGAGAAAATATAAGATATTTTCAGAATAAATACATATAGGATGACCAACTTTGTTTGATCTTCCTACAGTTTTGCTCTCACTGGATTCCAAGGAAAGGCAAAGTCCCAGAGTTTCTGATGTTTCCAATTATTTTCTGCCTTCTCTCTGACACTATCCACAGTTTATTCTCTATTTAGCTTATTGTACATAGCTGTTTGCACATCATCTCTTGTATTAGGCTATGAGCAAATTTGTGTTAAGTGCACACCTCTCTTTGTGTCCCCTTCACTTAGTGCACTACCTTACTCATAGTAACGGTAACCATTAACATGTCCCTATTTCATCAGTCAATTAGGTTTTCTTTAAATTTTTTTCAGAGCCATAACTAGGTTGTTCTTTTTTTCTCTTATGCATTTTAACTCAAAATACTAATCAGAGCTCAAAATATTTAACTGATCAGGTTCAGAGAAAAGCCAAAATCAGGGTCTGTGGAATATATAAGTTGTAAAGAGAGACAACCTACCTGAGCCTTGTAAATATAGTAAAATAATAATACATAAATATAATAAAGTGCATGTTTCATCTGGTTTGTTAGAATAAGTACTTAGATTAACTTTTATATTCTTCTTTTCTTTGTGGGCTATGCTTAACAGTGTGAAAATTCCATAAAACATTTTTAATTATGTGACAGCAAAAAAGTAGATTTGAATAATATTTCCTCACTTTAAATTGTAATGATATATTTTCCTGCCCATTTAACTGTCTAAAATTATCTTTCTGATTTATAACAGTTAATCAATATGCAATCAAACAATATTATATAAGCACCTATGTTTCAGGAACTATGCTAAATGCTAGGCAGTCCTATATTGAAAGTAAGATATAGAACAGTGTCAAAACTTTGGTAGAATGTGATTATCTTGGCACTTTGATTTTTTCACAATGTTTTAGAAATCTGAGAAAGTCAGCAGAAGGAACTAGGATAATTCCAAATTTTTGAAATATAAAAGTAGTTAGTTCATCATTAGGTCTGGTAGTAACAATCCTTTTTCTGGTTCCCATCTCCAGCTGTTTCAAGAAAAAGCCCTTTTTGTCTAGCATCATGAAATGGCACAGGCACAGTTGATGGCAAGCTCAGAGCTTTTACAAATTGTAGAAGGCTTCTCAATGAGGTCTAATTTGTATCACTTGGAACAGGCTTGGTGTTTGAAATATAGAGATAGAATATGCAAATTCCCAAGTCCCTTTCAAATGGGAACACATGTAAACTCTCAGTGTAGATTATTTTTCTTCTCCTTTATCCCATTTGAAATTTTAATAATGGCTCCCTTAGGATCTTTTGTTATTCATATTGTATGCTATGTAGTGAAGATCATGGAAGGGGAAGTTAAAGGAAATTTGAGGATATTTAAAAGTTTAAGACAAATGTGCTGTCAGTTAGTAAAGTCAGCGGAACTTCCTTAATTGCAACTTGATAAAACTTAGAGAAAAAAAAAAAAGAAGACACATTATGGTTCATAAGATTGTACATCAAGGAATGAAAGGGAACTCAAAACCTTATTTCTTTTATGCTCTCTTTGTATAGATTAGGGAAGTGAGGTCTAGAAGACTATGTGACTCACTTAAGGACTTACAGGTAAAGTTAGTTAGTATAACTGGCCTCTTTGGTATACTTTTTAAAACTAAATTTTTTTTAATATCCCATTACTGTTAATGTGTATGCTATAAATGGGTAATATTTAGGTCAAAATGAAATGAGTTCATTTAAAGGAAAAATAATGACCAATGGATAATCTAGGCTTGGGGTGTTACCTGTACAATTCAAATCTATTGTGACATGTTTCTGATAAAAGTTTTAGGGATAAAAGGACACAAAGGGAGTCTTCTCAAACATCAAGGACTTATTTTGCTATTTCTTATTCCATGATATACATGGCCAACATTGAAAAAAACCCAAATCTTGCCTAAAGTTTCCTGAACTGTTAAAAATCAAATATTTTCCACTCTAGATAACCCTTCCCAAAGGGAGAATATTACATTGAGCTTATAGGGGTTCCTCACAACCCAGACTCTTTGCCAATTCTGCTCCTGCAATATTGACTCTGAATTGCTGCGTCATAGAATCC
This sequence comes from Myrmecobius fasciatus, assembly GCA_023553655.1. Taxonomy (NCBI): domain Eukaryota; kingdom Metazoa; phylum Chordata; class Mammalia; order Dasyuromorphia; family Myrmecobiidae; genus Myrmecobius; species Myrmecobius fasciatus. The sequence goes on along the minus strand of JAJPUD010000386.1, from coordinate 52,661 downwards.
TTGTCTCCATTCAAGTCTCCAATCAGATATCATTTCCTTTATGAATCCTTTCCTGAATAACCCCTCACACCACACAAGTTGGTGATATGCTCTTCTTAATTTTCATTATATTCTTCTTGTGTTCATGTAAACATCTTCCTTCCAGACTCTCTCAAGTAAACTTTAAACTGCTTCAATACAATAACAATTTTATCCTTTGTATTCATTTCTTCTAGCACTATTTATCACAAGTAAAAGCTTAGTAAATGTCTTTGTTTCTAGAAAAAACAGTATAAATTTATCATTTTACTTCAGATTCATAAAATGAAGACTATGATAGCAGGAGCATGAGGGTGGATGGGTGGAGGCAAATAGCAAAAGCATCACATGCTCATAAAATTGCTAAGAGCTATCAGTTGTCAGATTTGACATTGCCAAGATAGTGGAGAGCTAAAGAAATCTTACTGATTTCCAATTCTCCTTTTCTATTAAGATGCTCTTTGACTCAGAGTTGCTGCATGCTTAGCTTGCCAATTGCTTCTGTTTCTCTTAGCTCTGCCATTTCCTATGAGTATTGTCACCTTGGGCAGGTGACAACGTTCTGAGCCCATAGCTAATGCGTAGCCATTGCTTGTTGACTTGATTTGATTAGGACCTCAGTGATTTCATTGCTAAAATGAGATATTTCTCTACCTGGTCATAAAATCATTCTTTCAGGCTTTAAATCTCAAACTCTATTCAATACAATACAGTATTATTAAATGCTTACCATATACCAAGTCTTCTGCTACACTCTGGAGATAAAAAGACCAATCTGAAAACAAACAATAGCCACAACAAAATCATTGCTCCCCCCCAAAGAATTTGCATTTATATGATACAACAAAAACAATATGTGATTGTTTTTTGTTCTTGAAGAGAACCAAAATGACCTCACCATGTTTTGAGGTAAATCGCGGTATATCTGAGTGTGGATGATCAGATCAATATGAGCTCAGAATGCTCTGTCATGGGTGAGGAATAAATAGTTTATATGAACATTTTGGGTGGATTTTCTAAGTATCTTGTATTTCTTCTGAAAATTTTCAGTTCTGTTTTGCTTAGAGAATGCAGCATCTTTTTTGATGAGGAAACACCATGTTGGGAAGTTCTGTGCCAGTGTGTCTCATGTCATACAGTCAATTCCAAATTTCTTACGAGAGATCTTGAGAGTCCTTGTATTACTTTTTGACTACCAGATAAGTGCTTGCCCTCTGTGAATTCTCCATAAAATCTTCTTAACAAGCATACATTTAACATTCAAACAATGTGGCCAGTCCAATGGAGTTGCACTGTCTGCAGTAGAGTTTTAATAATTCACAGGTTAGTTTGAGAAAGGACTCAGAAAAGACCTTACATTCTTACCATACAACAAAAACCATTAATGACATCAACAGTTACTACAATTACATCAATATCATTATCATCGCATTGTTATCATCATGCTCTTTAAGATTTATAAAGCATTTTGTATATAAATTATCACATCTGACTACACAATAACCTTGCAAAATAAGTACTGATTATTCCCTCCCCCCTTTTATAGCTGGGTAAATCCAGACAGGCAGTAGTGAAGTGATGTGTCTACATTTAGATAACTTGTATCTGCCCAATGGAGAATTTGATTTGTCTTTTTGATTCCAAATCTACTGCCATGCCAGATAGATATCTTCAGCTACTTGCATAAAAGTAAGTAAATGCAAACTACCTATCAATTAATTTCAAGAAAAAGAATTGCTAACAACAAGATTATATGATGATCAATTCTGATGGACATGGCTCTTTTCAATAATGAGATGATTCAGGCCAATTCCAATGAACTTATATTGATGAGAGTCATCTGCACCCAGAGAGAAGACTATGGGAACTAAGGGTGGATCACACCATAGGATTTTCACTTTTTTTCTTGTGGTTTGCTTGAAATTTATCTTTTCCCATTTTTCACCTTTTTGATCTGATTTCTCTTGTGCAGCAAAATAATTATATAAATATATATGCATATATTGGATTTAACATATTTTAACATGTTTAGCATATATTGGTTCACTTAAGTAAGGTTCATTTAGTTCATTTCAGGAAGAGGGTGAGGAGAAGGGGAGGAAAAATTGGAACATAAGGCTTTTAAAGTTATCCTTGCATATGTTTTGAAATAAAAACTTCAATAAAAATATTAGAACATCTCTAAAAACAGTATAAGAAAGAGAATGCTAACTCCTGAAAGAATCAGAAAAAGATCTCCTATACATGCTGCCACTCAACCTGTGTTTTAAAGTATATGCCATGTAAAAACAACTTAGAACTTGGGGTTATAATTGGAAAGATGTAATGATTTTCATTGATGTAATTCTTTTAAAAATTATATATTGACTAGTATACTTAAATTAATCATTTGAAGTTTGTCACCTTTGAATTTTCCTTTCGTATGAATCCTATGGATTCTATAGGAAGTAATTTATCCTCTCTGAATATTTCCTATTGGAAAAAAAAGACAAAAAGTGAAATAACTGCTTATAAAGAAGGATATAAAGAGTTAGAAACTGTGATAATACTTGTAATTGCTCATATTAATACAATGATTTATATTATATAAAAAGTTGAAATATCAACTTTTTTCCTTTTTTATATCAACTTTTTTTCAATTCCATTTGGTAACATAAAACCAGCTTTTCATGATCACTGGTCCATCTGCCAACACCTACCTTAGCAATATTTAGCTCACATTTGTTTGTTATATAGTTATTAGCAAAATATTATATAGTGAGCTCTTCGAGAATAGAAGTCACAGTATTATAGCTTGTCATTCTCAGTATCTTATATTGTTCTTGGAAAATTGTTGGATTAATAAATGTTTATTGAATGTTGATAACTCATGTAGTTCATTTTTTGTCTATAAGAACATAAAAAATCGGAAGCAAAACAAACAAAACTTCAGCAGATGAGGTCTCTAATCTGTTAAAAAATATGATTATTAAAATATGGAGAAGTGGCTTACAACATGCAGATATTTTCCTTTGGTTAGGTAAGTTACTTGAGGATAAAGATGCTTTAGAATTTTATCTTTGTTGCCTTAAAGCACATATGATGTTTTGCCTAATAAATATTTGTGCAATTAAATTTTGTCACATGCTAAACATGTGAAGTTAATGTGAGATATTTAAACATGTATGGACTGATTGATATTGCATTTGCTCTGTGTTCCTCAGCATCTCTCAAAGAAAATAAAATTTATTGCTGGGTTATATTAAGTAATAAGGGGACTAGAATAAGCCAATTTGACCAATGGTATTTATTGGACATTGGTTAGGTCCCCCTTGTGTTGAAAATGGAAGACAATTGTATGACATTATATTTACCCTCAGAGAGTTTACAATTGAATGCTATAGTAAAACAAGTAGAAAAGAAAACATTAAAAACCACTGAAGAAGACAAGGTGGAATTGCCAATAAATGGATTCAGAATTCCTAATGTGATGTAGGAAATAATGATAAGAGTTGTGATCAAAAGTCATGGATAGATTTTTTTCATGTGACTTTTATTGTTTTTAGTGTCAGTTAAAAATGATAATGACTCAGAATTTCAACTGCGGGCTTTCCTTCTTAACAACAATCATCAAATGATGTTCTGTGACTGTCATAGGACATCTGCCTCTGAAGAATGAAATTGTGGGCCATCCAAAAAACAATTCTAGCTGGGAAAAGGATTTATTACATGAAAAGGAGGAATTTTGTGAGAAATATGGCAAAAATGATATAATCAGAGAAATGTTTTGTCAGGAAAAAAACAACAAGAACAGAAAAAGGTCGGCTGGCAACATAGCAAGAGTCAAAGATAACTGATGGGACGACCATGGCGGGAGATGAGGAAATGAAGCAGAAGATCAAAAGAGCAATTGACAGATCCTCTCTAGAAGACTGGTGAACAAACATGGACAAAAACATAGGAAAGTCAGAAATGACTTGAAATCTGTCATATCTGGGAGAAGTACTCACATCAGTGAGGTCAGAAATCCATTAAAATTTCAAAAAATCAAAAAAGTGACTAGATTTCCTTAAATTCTGTCAGAAAAGTATTTTTACAGTAGAAACTGGAATCAATCTTTGTTATTGTTGTTGTTACTTATCATTTTCAGCTGTGTCTAACTCTTTGTGATCTTATTTGGAGTTTTCTTGGTAGAAGTGTTAGAATAATTTGTCATATCCTACTCCATGTTACTTTCCAAATGAGGAAAGTGAGACAAATCCAGTTAAGTGACTTAGCCAATGTCCCACAGTAAGTATCTGGTGCCAAGAAGATGTCTTCCTATTTCTGATTCAGCACACAAACCACCCTACCACCTAGTTATCAGTATGATTTATACACTTTATGACATAGAATGACATTCAGATAAATTTGGGGGTCTTTTGGGACGCTCTTTAGATAATTCTTTATAATCATTTCTGATAGAAGATAGAGGTCCCTTTCAAATGATTAACTTACCTCCAAGAAAGTTCATGAAAAAGTAAGCCAGAACATACTTTCTATAGTCATTAAAATAGGTAAACTTACTTTTCTATTTATCTTTATACACAATTAAGAAAAAAGAATACAATTCACTGTTCAAGTTGATAACACTGTCTTTCACTCAATTATATTTGCATATATGTGTGTCTGAAATCTAAAGTGTTTAAAATATAAAAAAGAATATTTTGAGTATTAAGAAGTATGAAATAGGCATTAGATAGCTATTGCTTAAGGGACTATACAAATAAAAAAAGAAAAAATATATTTTGTTATATTTCTTTTTATGTATTTTTAAAAATTCAAATTTTAAAGTTTTCTGAAGGGGATATAAAAGTATTCAAAATATTATTGCATGACTGATAATTCACATAGAAAAATAATAAAGAATGAAAACATGAAATGAAATGAATGAATGAAATAATGTGTTTTTCACATTGTGACAAATTCTGCTAGCTTGTCAACAGAATACATCATATTCACACATATCATCAACATGACTATCCATGTTTTCTATGTGGTGTCATTAAATCTTAGAGTATTTAAATGATACCATTTCCTTCATCATGAATACTGTTCCCTTTATACAATATTTAATTTCTTTCTTCCATACATTTGCTGAGATTTCCCATCGACTGGACTATTCTTTCTCTTAATATTAACTTCTTGGAAACCTTTGTTCCTTTTCATAAACTCATTTGTGAACTTTTAAGAGGGCTTTACCCCTCAATAAAACTTTCTCTCTTCCCCTCCCATTATTTTGTTTTGTTTTCAATGTGTCTTCTAATTACTTATTCCTGAATCTTTTGTTTCCTCCAGTTAAATGGAAACTTTTTTGATATCACTTCTTATTGTTAATTTTATTTTTTTAATTAATCCCCGAGTTTTAACCTCTAGATTGTTTGTAAAAAAAATTGTTTCCATGTTGTGAACCCTAAGAGATTGTGAATTCATCTGGTACATAGTAATCTCTAATAAATATTTATTGCAACCAAGAAGTCTATCTAACACACTGCATGCCATAGAAGAGGTGTTTAATAAATGTTTATTGATGGATTGATATAGCATTGCAAATATTTCCCCATTCTAGATTCACTTTTTATTCTTTTAAAATTTATTTTATTGTGAACTCAATAATTACTAATAAACAAATATTATGATATGAAAATAGAAATACATTATAAGTAATTTTAACATGAAAATAACACTGTGCCATGTGGGTCTTTTCTGTATTTTTTTCATTTTGTTTTTCTTGAAAACGCAAATGATTTACATTTATCTTGAGTTGCTTCATTGTTTTCATTCATATAAATGCTACCAAACTTATCTATGTTCCATCTTGTGATCATCTTTGGCTCTTCTTTACTTAAGAAATTCTTCCCTTAATAATTCATCAAAAGCATATCCTATCATGCTCTTCTAAGTACTTTAGGATGTGAACGTTAATGATTTTATTGATGTAAGATGTTGATATAAATGCAATTTCTGCCAAATGGTTTTCAAGTTTTTCCAGATGTTATTATCAAAACTGGAATCTTTCCAAGAATTTATGTTGTGGGGTATATAAAACACTGGGCTGTTATTTTCAAATGGTTTTCTTCCTGTCTATCTGGTCTACTCTAATGAAACACACACACACACACACACACATATTTGATGACTATGGCTTTATAATGTACTTTAAGTTCTAATACTGCTGTGTCCTATCTACATATATTTTCCTTCATTTTTTCCCTTGAAAGTCTAGAATTTGTGATCTTAATACTTTTTTCTAATATTTTATCTAGTTGCAAAATGCATATACTAGATTATTAAAATAAAAAGGAAGTCAACATATTATTTCAGCATATCATTTAAATTTAGTTCATGTTTGGTACCATTATATTAAAAAATAAATTTACAAAGCTCACCATGGACAATGAATACCTATTTATTTGTGCTTCAATTCTCAAACTTTTGGCCTCAGAAATCACTTAAACTCAAAAAAATTATGAGAATCTCAAAGAACTTTTGTTTATGTAGGATATCTCCATCAATATTTACTGTATTAAAAAGTAAAACTGACACATTTTAAAGCATTTACTTAAAATAATAATAATGAACCAATTACATGTTAACACCATTTATTTTAGTTAAAAATGTATTTTCAAATGCAAAAAAAAATAATGCTATCATTGCTTACACACTTTTCAAAGCCTTTTAATCTGGCTTAAGAGGATCAACTATACTTTCATATATGCTTCTGAATTCAATCAATTGTTTAAGTTGAAGTTTATAATGAAAATCTATTCTTGTGCTGATCTGTAGTAGAAAAAAAAGTGTTATTTCAATAGACTCATAGAAGTACTATATAAATATAAATCACTGAGATGGTAGACTCTGGAAGTCCAAGTTGGAGGTTTAATATTCCAGAAAGGGGGATGGGTCTGGTGACAGAGAAAATGACAAGATATCGAATAAGTAGTAGTTCATTTGTGGGTGGCTGAATCCAATGAAGACAATTGTTCTTTTACTACGAAACATTCTAGGTTCAAAGTCACCATTTCCATCAACTGATCTTTTATATTGTATGAGGCAGAAGGTGAGATCACTGTGAAAAATCTAGAAGAGACAAGGGAATTATATAATCATTATTTTCAGTACAATCTTTTTAAGCTGATTTCGTTGTTTGAGGGGGTCATATGTGTAAAACATACCATACAATGTCAAACAATTTTTGATGTTTTTGACAATTTTACTGATTTTTTTGTTCCTTTTTGAGTCCTGGAAGGTAAAGATTGGAATGATAACATGGGAAATATAAATTATATAGAAATAAGATTCTAATAAAATAAAAATTTTTACACACATAAATTAAAAAAAAATAAAATGAAAGGATAAAGAAAGGAAGGAAGGAAGGAAAGAAGAAAAAGAAAGAAGAAAGTGAAAAAGGAAGGAAGGAAAGAAAGAGAAAGAAAGAAACAAAAAGAAAAAAGAAGGAAGGAGGCATAATGGGAGGGAGAGAAGGAAGGAAGTAAGCAAGGAAGTAACAATACTTATCTTCAAGGGTGTGTTCTGATTCAGAAAGTCAAGCAAACATTTGTCTAATATTGATCAAAAGCTACCATGTAGGTGTACCTTGTTCAGCACCATGGGTGTTATTTGAATATGGATGTTAACTAAAATAGTTGTTCAAAATGCATGGAAGAAGCCTTTGCTTCAGGATATGCAAAGAGAAAATGTGTTCTCGATTTTTGAAAGGTTAAACCCAGTATCTTTCAATCTCTTTCAAAAGCAATCAAAATTTTAATTAACATAATCTTACTTTATTTGGCAAGAATTTAAAGTATTCATTTAGGAAAATCACTCTTTTTTTTCAGTTATTGCTAGATTTTGTTTGGCAAGCCACAAGGGGTAAAGACACAGAAAGTGGAATCACTGTCAGAGAGATGGATCATCCAACATTTCCTGATGTCTTCATGATATAACTTTTTTTTTGGCTTCAATTATTTCTGTTGTTGTAACGGTCTATGAAGTATAGTAGTTAGTGTTGTGGCAAATACACACACACACACACACACACATATATATGTATATATAATTAACTTTGAAAAGTTCATTACTGCTCTCATCACATGGTTGTCTTAGTTTTTAATCTTACTCTATTTCTGTGCATTCAGACCAGAAGACAAGACCTAAATAATGAAGGCTGTAAGCATAGAGTCATTTTGTAGAGCTGTAATAATGCAAACGTGTATAATTAGTGACTTTTCCAGGTCATTTATCTATTGAAATTATTGCTCATTGAAAAGGTTTCCCAATTATGGCTGTCCATGTCATTTATTTTTTCTCTCTTTCCCAGTGTATAGTTTGTTATCTGAGAGAGGAAAAGAGATATTGAAGTACGTCATGGCAGCATTTAAGTTGCCTAATTGACCTTCCATGCAGATCATTTCATGCTCCCATGATCATGGTTCATAGGATCATGACATTCACTGTAAATTTCATTGCACTTTCCCAAAATTACCTTTGCTAAATCCCCTTGTGCTATTATGCAAAGAAGGATGGTGCTTTGAGAGCACAAACACTCTAATAGCATTTTTAAAGGTTATGAAGAGTTCATCAAGAGAATTTTTTGACATCATAACTAAAACTGCCCCAATTTGGATTAGATTCAGAAAAAAAAATGGTCTGTTTTATTTTGTGTGTGTTTGTGTGTGTGTGTGTTTGTATTGTGTTTGTGCACCACCATGTCATTATACAGGATTAATTAAAGAGAGCTGTGAGAATGGAAAGGGGGAAATTAAAATATTTTATAGAGTATTATCACTCATAAAATCTATTCAGAGACTACTATGTCTTAGGAACTATATTAGTCCCTGAAACTCCAAAGATTGACAATTGTACAATTTTTCCCCTCCCAAAATGATTCTTTAATTTTGGATATACACATTATTAAATCACATACGGTGAAAAAATAAAGCCCATATTAACATCCATATGTTCACTATTTTGCCACCTTGCTGCTTGAGGCAAACTCTAGGAGTTTCTGTGGCAAAAATATATGAAGAGAAAAAAATAACAATTGTAAATAAGCAACCACAACAGCAAAAGACATTACTCATTTGTAGAAATCTAAATTTGGAAAGGGCCTTGTATCTTATCTAATCTGATTGACAGTCTACAATTTTTGTAACAATCAATTATATCTTTCTCTGGGCATAACCACTGAAGCAAAGCTAGAAACAGATTGGACCACTCTTTTCCAAGCTTACATATTTCTTTTTTTCTGCTAAAATTTATAATTTTCTAGAAGTTCTTAATTCTTCTTTCCAATGGGCTAAGGAAAAATAATAAATAGCAATTGTGACATCCAGGACAATCATTACCAAATTCATTTGTGAAAATTATTTTGAAAATAAATAAAATGAATTCATATGAGCAGATGAAGCAAGTATTTCTCTAATGGCTCATAACTTGGTGTTCTTAACAATTCATGATCAAAAGCTTCCTAATACAATTAATTATTCTTGATAATTAGGCATTAAATTCCTACTTAGTAAGGAGGAGATTTTATCCTTCTGAAGGACAGCATGTGGTAGCATTATGTACCTTTTCAATATTAGTTCTTTGGACAATTTTTCTAGGTTCAAGGGAACCCACTAAAGTACCCATTCTAATTTTAATTCTGGTAAGAAATTATATTAAACATACTTTGTCTTCCAGCAATTCAAAAAGTCACTGATAGATACTGCAGAATTTAAAACAAAAATTTTCCAATCAACTGTCTTAAACAAAAATAAATTTATATCAAATGGAATAATGTATGTAAAGTTATTGCTTTCATGGAGCTATGATTTCATGGGGATTCATAGGGAATTTCTAAGTGAAGAAACATTCTATAAATGCAGGCAGCACTTTTGCTGAATTTTCTAGTTTGAGTTGGATTTGACTAGAGCAGTAAGCATTTCAATGAATTGCTGATGATGGGGTTACTAGGCTCAGAGTTAAGTTATTATATTAGATATTATTATTCATCATCATTTAGTAAACTTTGGAGCTACCAATTAAATACGAGCTATTAAAGAAAGCTATGAACAGTTTATGTGGCTGGAAAAGCCAGCCAAATATGTACACTATTCTGGTTGTGTGACCCTGGGCAAGTTACTTAACCTCAATTGCCTCAGCAAAAAAAAGAAAAAAAAATATATATATATATGTTCTCTATTATTCCTATGATTGTTTTCACAGTATTGTTTTCAGAAAAAGGGCCTTGTAATTCTTAAAATGAGAAATAAATATGAATGATTAAAATAATATATGAGACAAATGTTGATACTATCTCAGTTTATGATAAAATATTCTGTTTTAGAAACCATGTGTTCTCCTTTTGCTAACACTTCTTGATGACAGCCACTAATCTCGCTTTTTTCCAAAATTCCTCATTGATTATATGTTACATCATGTGCCTCTTCATCACCCTCTCTGTTTTAGGCATCTTATTATATACTAGGGATGGGTAATGTTCATTACAGAGACCATGTAAGGCTCACAAAATCATTTGGTAAGGCAACCATAGGCAATGATAAGCTGAAAACCATGTACAACAGCTTTGGACAGCCTGAGTTCTATAAGTTGTTAATTTTGCATGGCCAGTTAATGATGTTACAAATATCTATGTGGCCCTTGGAAGAAAAAAAAGGTTTTCCACCCCTGTTCTAAAAAGATAGTGATATTCCACATCTTGTTGTCATAGAGAAACATCAGGAAAATGGGAACATTGATCAGTTGAGCCCTGCTTTCAAGGGATTAAAGTGATCCTGGATCCACCTGGGTATTTGGATAGTTGCAGGCATAGTGTGAGATGGTAGGAAGAAAGTTGTCTTCATTTTCTAGAATACCTTGGATCAAATGCTAGCTTATCACGTTAGGTATATGACCCAAAGCAAGATATCTAGTTTCTCTCAGCCTTAGTTATTTCATTTGCATGGGGATTAAAACACTTCTATAATATCTACCACACTGGGTTGATTCCAGGCTCAAATGAACTCATATATGTACATTATTTTGTAAACTTTAACATACTATATTAATGAGTCACTTTATCCAATCTGGACACTCAAATTTTTTGTACTTATTTATTTTCTTTCTCAAATCTCTTGAACTTGGTGGTATTTCAAGACTGACAACCATAAGGAATCAGCAGGAGGACATATGTCCCTTTTGGTATCATTTTGGAAACATTGAAGACATTGTAAAATATGTAAAATACAATCTCATGCTGTGTCTTAGAGTCTTTTAATTCTACTTTTCACTCATTGCCTTTCATAGTGCAATGGATAGAGTGCTCGACTGAAGAGTATGGCTGATCTGAGTTCAAAATCTGGCCTCAGTTAGTTGTTAGCAGTGTAACCCTGGCTAAGACACTTCATCTGTCTGTCTTACTTTCCTCAGTTTCAAAACACATGTCAAATATTGTATATATTGATAAAAATGTTGCATTGCTTGGTCTTACTAAAAAACTATTTGACTCAATGGATATTTGTCCTTTGTCCTTGAAGAGATTCAAAACAACCATACTATTTTGGAGTCAAAGTAAGATCAGAAGAATATGAACTCAGAATGCTCTAACTGCTTTGTCACAAATAGTCCATAAGAACTTTGAGAGTAGAGATGTCTCTAAATTTGTGCTTCTCATATTTCTTTTCAACTTATGTGATTGTGATTTGCTCATAGAGTGTGGAAACTTCTTTGAGACATGCATACCATGATGGATAGGTAGTCTTGTGCTGGTTTATCCCATATCTCATAATTGATTCTAGATTTTTTTCTTGAGAGACACCTTGAGAGTGTCCTTTTATCACTTCTTTTGATATCCAGTGAACGATTATCTTGTTCCAGTTTTCCATTAAATAATCATCTAGACAAATGTACTTTGGAATTTAGCCAACCCAGTGTAACATTGAAATCTAGTCTTACACACTTAGCTGTGTGATCCTAAGCGAGTCATTTAAGTTGTTTTTGGTCTCTGCTTCCCCATCTGCAAAAGGAAAGTAATATTAACAACTATATCCCCACCATTTTGTGAGGGTAAAATAAGATGATGTTTATAAAATACCATAAAATAACTATATAAATGCTATCTATTTATTATCATGATTATGATTAAAAACAGGTAGTCAATAAAAACAATTAGAAACAAAAGGATAAACAATTAGAATACAAGATTGAATATAATGTGAAAAGGAGGTTAAAGATAGCACACTGTTTATCTAAAAAGTACTGAGAAAATGGATGTTACAAGGCATTGTGGAAGTGAACTTATTTGTTACCCATGAGCTGTGAATTCAACCTTGCATTTTTTTCAGTTAAAGCAAAACAGGGCCCCCATAGAATTTTAAAGTTTTCTTTGTGAGAATGGAGCTTTGAAAACAAGCAGATTCTTTTTTGCAAGGATAGAAGCTTATCATGTGGGTCCTAATAAAAGAAACATTGGGGAACACAGAAGACAATGTCTTCACTCAGCCTTTGCAAGAGAAACAACACCAATCTTCAAATGGAAGATTTTTATATCTACTCTCTCAAAGTGGAGAGCACAGTATTAAATCATTTCAGTGTAGGTATTTCTGAAGGGGCCTGAGGTGAGAGCATTCTGGTATTTTGTTTTCAGATGATCTAACACTGTGGAGAAGGATTTTTGAAAATCTAGAGGGATGAATAGTTAATAGGTCCATTCCACTCTCTCCCCAACAGATGATGTCTTTAGGGAATCTTGGGTAGGTGCTGGATTGTAATCAATTAATGATTATATTTCTCAAGAATTGTTTTGACACAAATATTTTATGTTTCTGGTTAAAATGAGTTTTTCCTGATTTGGACTTGAGAGATTTATGGGGGGGGGAATAGGGATATTGGAGTACGTTGATTCTGTTTTCTTTTATACCCAGATTTATATTCTTATTCAGAAATAAAGTGAACCTGTTTTATAGCACAGAAATGATAGGTACAGGTGACAATTGAAAGTAGTACTTCCCATTCCTCACTATTCTTTTCCATCAAAACACAGGCTTTGGATTTTATGTTTTTTTTTTAATTTGATTGCTAGAGAGGCAGCTTGGTATAGTGAAAAAAACACTTAGAGGATTTTGTTTGAATTCCAAATCCATCCTTTTCCTACAAGTGTAACTTGCACAAGTCATTTTCCTCTGGTCAGCACATTCTTAAGCTAGATAATGGAGTTCCAAACAAAGAATACAAGGGACCACTCAGGGCCACTACCATTACCCTCTTAGAAAGCACATAATACCAAAGAGCCTTATGGTATGAATCAAAAAAGCCATAAAGTATCCTGGAAGAAAAATATAATATAAACCATCAGAGATGAGAAAACTGATGGAACTGATTGGCTCTTGGCCAACGAATATTTTTGCTTTATATTGCATGAAACTATAAAGCCCAGAGAAGCATGGTCCCAAGCAAATACAACTAGAATAGACTCTCCAAAGGGAGTCTTATCTTATCTCACCAGGGCATATTGGCTATAAGAAGTATGTCTTTGTAAGTATTGCTACATCAAAATAAATGAAAGATTACAAAATCTAGTTGAATAGATTGCTTCCATGGTGGATTCCAGATCTGAATCTGTCTTATGAATCATTTACAATAAAATTCTAGTTGAGAATTAACAAAAATGTAGCATCCAATTTAAAAAAAAATGTTGTTTCTTGTATACAGAGCATAATATTAGATACTGGAGATATAAAGATGAAAAAGAAAAATGCATCCTTTTCTCAATGGGCTTAGTATCTACTGGTAGACATAATATTGAAAATATAAGTAAATACAAGATGATTTCAACCTAACTAACATGTACACATCCATGCATGCATGCATACATGTATACAAGTATGAATAAATATATACATATACACATGTGTATATACACATATGTACACACATGCACACACACACACACACACACACACATATATATATACATACATACATATATATATATATATATATATATGTATATATATATATATATATATACATACATCTATCCATCCATTTATCAGCTTTGGGTTCACTCTCTCAACACCAATTTATTTTATTGGCTAGTGGATTTCCTAGAACCAGGCTATCATTGTATCTTTCCTCAGGGTTCCAAGAATTCTGAGCCACTCAGAAATCCCAGCTCTCTAAACGAACATTGATTAGTGATTTATTTGTTATCATCTAGCCAACTGGAATTTCTTCAAAATTATTGATAATCCATTAGCATTCGTTAATTTTTGCAAGGCCATATTTAGTGAAAAAATATAATTATCCACCTCAAGCAGGGTGAGCTCACCCTTCTAACATCTTGATGGTCTTGGACAAAGTGGCCTGAAACATAAAGTGATTGCTACTAACATTTCTACCACCAAGTTCAGTTGCAGGTCTAACATAGCTCATAGCTGATTTCCTCCCTTGCTGTTATCATACCTTGTCTGCTAAGTATATTCATTGCTAAACGAGGTGAAGAACAGCTCTCCTAAGAAATGGCTTTTTCCTAGACTTGGTCATTCAGTCTGTGATTTCCCCAATCATCTGAGAATGCATGAGTGCCTGAATGAAAGAAAAAGTATGTACAAACTGGAAATAGACCTGGTTTCTATACTGAGACTTGCCTAGGAATCTGTTCTCTCAGTGGCTGGATTAGTTGTCAGGGAAAAGGACCCTGACTTCCAGAGGTCAGTGAGTCCTCCTTAAAAATTATGACCAGCATGAAAATAATGGAAAGAAGGAATGAAGAAGGGAGAAAAAGAAAGGAAAAGAAAGAAGAGAAAAAGAAAAAAAATAAAGAAGAAAAAAGAGAATAAAGGAAAGGTGAGAAGGAAAGAAGAAATAAATAAAGGAAAACATTCTTAAGCTGTCCAGAAATTGACTGTACAACTCCCTTCAACCATATTAAATTCCTCATCAGGAGAGATCCTCTAGAATTAGGTAAATGCTCACTTGTTAAATTGGGGGGATTTTGTAGGACTCATTTGTTTCCATGGGTGATCTCTGAGGTCATATCAAATTCTTATGTTATGATTCTTTTCCCACTCTCTTCTATACACATTTAAGCGTGCATAATCCTGGTTAGGATTTTAAATTCACCCTCCCCTTAACTGCCACTGAAAATGGAAATCTTTTAGAAACTTACTCACTTATTTTCTTTCTTTGTTTCTTTGTTTCTTTCTATTCCTTCCTTCCTTTCTTCCTTCCTTCCTTTCTTCCTTCCTTCTTTCCTTCTTCTTCCTCCCTTCCTTCTTCTTCCTCCCTTCCTTCCTTTCTTTTCTTTCTTTATTTCTTCCTTCCTTCCTTCCTTCCTTCCTTCCTTCCTTTCTTCTTTTTCTTTTTTCTTTCATTCTTTCTTTCTTCCTTTCTTCCTTCCTTCCTTTCTTTCTCTCTCTCTCTCTTTCTTTCTTTCTTTCTTTCTTTCTTTCTTTCTTTCTTTCTTTCT
>JAJPUD010000386.1:0-25986 GCA_023553655.1 Myrmecobius fasciatus | reverse complement strand
TTTGTATCTCTTGCTGCTGAACTTTGTTGGTAATATATAAAAATGCTGATGATTTATTACACAGTTTCCTTAAAACTATTGGACCCACTCCTCTTTTACTTTTCAAATCTAGATTCAACTCCGTTTACAAAAAAAAAAAACATAAAAAAAGTTTTTATACTGTAAGGTAGGCAATAAAGAGTCATTGAAGATTTTTGAACTAACCATTTTCATTATCTAATATACAGAGGAGGAAGATTAGTCTGTTACCAATATTAGTCAGACAATAAACATTTATATAGGACCTCCTATATGCAAGACACTATGAAAGCTAGAGAAGCTGTATTAGGAAACTTTTAGATCAGTTTGGAATGGAGAGGTATAACAAGGGAATGTAAATTGTTGGTAGTAGGGGGAGAAAGGAGGAGATGGATTAAGGCCTCCTTCTACCCCAATCTTACTTTGAATAGTCATTTTAATTTTGCCTTCTGGGTCACAAAATAATTTTTTTCTTGCACATGGCACATCTTCAAATATCTGAAGACATTTAACATGTTCCCACACCACCCACACAGATATCAAGCTTTCTTCTCCAAGGTTTAATGTCCTTAGGTTAGACTGTCAGAAAGCATTGTTTAATCCATGATACATTATAGTTCTAAAAAAGTCCAAGGGTAGAGGATCTTTGGCATAAAATCTAAGTGGCCAAAATTTTCAGGTTGAGTGGAGCATGCTCCAAGGATATTTTCACATAACCTTAAACTTGCATAGCCAAGCAATATGTGCTCCTCAAAATTTGTCATGATAATGTGACTATTTTGTTGCCAGGAAAGAGATACTGCATACATGAACAGAATGCCAATGAAGAGAATATTTGCTTACATTTCTCAGGTGCAAGCCTATCCAACAGGACTTATAATTATTGATGACTATTGTTTTAAAACATAAAATCTTTCTGAATACATCTTACTTCCACTACAACCCTTTGTGTAACAAAATAAAAAAAACAGTTAAATAAAATCAACCAACATAGCAATTATATTTGATAATATATGCAACATTCTACATCCAGAGTTCTTCACCTTTTCAATGTCTCACACCTTTCCTCATCTCATCTTTGTAACCAAGATTTTCATTGTAAATAGACATCTCAAATTAATTTTTATTATTAAAAATAAAACTTAGGCTCTTGTAGTCTTTATATATGTGTTTTTTTCTGATTGAATTTACTTATATATAGATATGTTCATAATAACTATTATTTCTGTTTGTCATATTTGTTTTTTATTAAAGCTTTTTATTTGTATAACATATGTATGGTTAGTTCCTCAGCATTGATCTTTACAAAGCTTTCCGTTACAAATTTTACCCCCATCCCCTCCCCTTCCCTAGATGGCAGGAAGTCCACTATATGTTAATAATGTTGAAATACTTGACAAGTTGTGCAAGAAAAATCCTATCTACAAGAAAAAAAAAGAAAATCAGAGAAAGGAAACACAATGCAAGCAAACATCAATAGAGAGCATGAAAATGTTATGTTGTGGTCCATATTTTATATTTCTCTCTCTGGGTGTATATGGTTTTCTTCAGTGAACAATTGGAACTGGTTTGAGACAATTCTTTTTTGCAGAGAGCCATGTCCATCAGAATTGATCATCATGTAATATTGTTGTTGCTGTATATAATGATCTCCTGGTTCTGCTCCTTTCACTCAGCATCAGTTCATGCAAGTCTCTCCAGGCCTCTCTGAAATCATCCTGCTGGTCGTTTCTTACAGAGCAATAATATTTCATAGCATTCATGTACCATAATTTGTTCAGCCATTCTCCAAATGATGGGCATCCTTTCAGTTACCAGTTTCTAACCACTACAAAAAGGGCTGCCACAAACATTCTTGCACATGTGGGTCTCTTTCCCTCCTCTAAGATCTCTTTGGGATATAAGCCCAATAGAAACACTGCTGGGTCAAAGGGTATGCACAGTTTGATAACTTTTTGAGAATAGCTCCAAATTGCTCTCCAGAATAGTTGGATCCGTTCACAGTTCCACCAACAATGTATTAGTGTCCCAGCTTTCCCACATCCCCTCCAGCATTCATTCTTGTCTTTTCCTATCATTTCAGCCAATCTGACAGGTGTGTAATGGTACCTCAGAGTTGTCTTAATTTGCATTTCTCTCATCAATAGTCATTTGGAGCAACTTTTCATATGACTTGAGATGGTTTTAATTTCATCATCTAAAAATTGTCTGTTCATATCCCTTGACCACTTATCTTTTGGAGTGGCTTGAGTTCTTAAAAATATGAGACAATTCTCTATATTTTAGAAATGAGGCCTTTATCAGAACCATTAAATGTAAAAATGATTTCCCAATTTGATGCTTCCCTCCTAATCTTGTCTGCATTAGTTTTGTTTGTACAGAAATTTTTAACTTAATATAATCAAAATTATCTATCTGGTGTTCAATTAAGAGTTCCAGATCTTCTTTGGACATAAATTTATTCCATCTCCCTAGATCTGAGAGGTAAACTATACTACTTTCCTCTAATTTGCTTACAATATCACTCTTTATATCTAGATCATGAAATATTTGTTGTTTTTATAATTCATTATTCAATTAAATTTATTACATTTGTTCAACTATTCCAAACTGATGGGCACAACAGAGTATTTAATAAGTACCAGTATTTACAATAAACTATATGAGGTGCTGAAGATGTAAGGAGAAAACAGAAAAAAGGAAGTTCCTTTTATATTCAAATGACTTACTATTACCAGAAGGATCAGTTTTGTTTCCTCTAAAACATCTGTGCCAGACTTGATAGAAGATGAGACATCATACACAGCTCATTATATCATTCAGGAAGATAGCTAGGTGGTACATTGGATAGAATGCTTGACTTTGATTAAGAAAAACCCAGTCTTGCCTCAAACTCTTACTACACTTGTGACAGTTAGACAAGTAACTTAAGCTCTTCCTGGCTGTTTTCTCATCTCTAAAATGGGCACAAAAATAATGTCATTCTACAATATATTTATGTTGATCAAATGTGATAATATGTGGGAAGTTCTTTTAAAATAATAAAGATCCTTATAATTGATTAGGTATTATCATTTTCTTTTTTCATTCTGTTTCCAACACAAAATGCATCCTGTCAGATCTATTCTTAGGCAAAGAAAGGAAAAATTCCTGTCTGCAAAATTTAGTTGAAAAGAGAATTAAGGAAAGTTTGAGAAATTTCCAGTTAATTTTGAATTCTATTTTTTCATGATTGTGATAAAAACATTAGCCTTCCTCTTTTGGCACACTATTTCTTTTTCAGCATGTTGGTCAAGTGTTTTATGCTTCATGAAGAATAGCAGAAAATTCAATTTAAATCTGCAAGTGGAGATTAAGCAAAGACCAAGTTTCAGTTACTGTTTAAGATATGAAGAAAACAGCAAAAGAAACAAAACTATCCTTAGTCTCAAAGACCTTCTGCTCCACTAAAGCTGCAGCTCTCGAACATTTTGGTCTTTGGACTTTTCTGTACCCTTCAGATTATTGACAATCTCCAAAAGCTTTTGTTTAAGTGGATCATATTTATTTATATTTGCTATGTTAGAAATTAAAGGCAATATCTTTAAAACTGTATATTTATTAATTTTTAAAATAACATTAATTAACCCATCCTATAGCACAAATAGCACACTTATGAAAAAATTGTATTTTCCAAAACAAAAAAATAAAGTTTTATATTCCATTTCATTCTATCTTTGGCACCTTCTGTCTTTCTATCATCTCTATTTTTTTTACTTAAATTTAATCTCTCTCTCTTTCTCTCTCTCTCTCTCTATTAGCTCATGTCCAACTGCCTTGAAAGATGTTTTTATCTACTTTATCCTGGAATAAATAATAGCCTCACTTAATTTTGACATCCCTACCATACATTTTATCTTTTCTGTCTTTTGTATATAAACTCCTTGATAATATCATCTATTGTAGGGGCTTTCACTTTCTCTTTTCTTACTTTCTTCTTGATTTTTTAGTCTATGATTTCTAGCTTTATGATTCACCAAATGACTTTGTTCAAAGTTACTAATGATTTCTTAGTTGCCAAATCCAATATATGCATACATATATGTATATATATACACACACACATAGAGAGAGATATATGCAAAGTTATACATTTTAATAGAAACATTAGCTCAGTAACAATTGAAATCATATCAATGGACTTTATTCCATTTTATACATTGGCTATTTCACATTTTAAGTGAATCATATATGATTTTATAATATCATTTTTCTTTTTTTTTTTCTTTTCTTTTTTTTATTTTATTTGCATAACATATGTGTTGGTAATTCTTCAACAATAACCCTTACATAGCTTTCTGTTACAAATTTTCCCCCCAACTACCCACCCCTCCCCTAGATGGCAGGATATCCACTATATGTTAATTATGTTAAAATATTGGCAAATCGAATATATGTATACATATTTCCAAACTTATCATTGTTGTGCAAGAAAAATCTTATCTACACAAAAGATATATCAGATAAAGGAAACACAATGTAAGCAAATATCAATCAATGAGTATGAGAATGTTATGTTGTGGTCCACATTTCACATCCCTCTCTCTGGGTGTATATGGCTTTCTTCAGTGAACAATTGGAGGTGGTTTGAAACATTTCATTGTTGAAGAGAGCCATGTTATAATATCATTTTTCATCATTTAGCTTCCTCAATTATAAAAAAATATATAAATTTTACATATTTTATACATTACAAATTTATATTAATTTACTATCACCATTTTCTCACCAGAAAAGTCTTTAATTTCGAGAAGCTGTCAAGTTCATGTTGAAATATACACATTTTCCAAAATTCTAATTTTCACTTAAAAGTTCATGTTTTATCACCAGTAATATATACTGTCAGTGATTTTTCCTTCAGTGGATGGGTTTACTTAGTATACTTTTGAGAAAAACATCTGCAAAACTCCAAAGTCTGAATAACCGTTATTTGTGGCAATCTGTGGGAAAAGCTGCTACTTGAGCTTGAAACTCAATTGCCCAAGTGCTTTTCATTGAGATAACCTTTTTAGTTGAGTATAAAGTAGAAGTGTTTATGCACCCTTCTTATTTCACTATAAAGTTTATTAAAGTTTGTATGCAAGGTTCATGATTTGATAAATTAATAAATTTTGTTACTTCATCCAGCATATTGTTTAATGACACTGGATTTTCTTTTTCCTCCTCAGGTGCATAGTAGTAATGAGTGTAATGATTGCCAATATAGTTTGGTACCACTGTTTTGCTTTGTGCTAAGGTACCACCAATTTGTCTACCATGATTTTTGTATCATGAGTACAAATGCCAACATGATTTCCTCAAGATAAACCATTCAATTCAAGAAAGTGATTCAATGCTTTGGATATTTCAGCATCACGTTTGTTGCTAAGGATCCACATAAAGTATTTTTTTTGACAATTGTGTGGAAAAATGCAAGCAAAATAGAAATTTCAATCCATTTGTAAGGCATAGAAATAATTCTGCAGATGAGATATTAACTCATTCTTCATATTTACAGCCCCGTTTTTAATGCACAGGACATGAAATCTCTGGGAAACTTCACTGTATACTCATGAAATAATGAATTTAAATAGGGAAATAACATCTTCACATTTTGATGGGAATAATTTTAACCTCACAGAACCACTGATAGTATCTTTTGTGCCTCCAAGGATCTGGCAATCACAATTTTGAGAATCTTTATACTGCAGAAAGCTAGACACCAGAAGATAATTTAATAGAGAATGAGTGCAAAGCCATTCTTAGTCAGGAACTAACAATTGGTGAAAACAGAAAACACCTTTTGAAGGTAGCCTCATGAACTCTACTTTAAAGACAGTTAAGTTCCAAGGGACATAGATCTAGAACTCAAAGCAAATTCCCATCTAGCTGAAACTCTTCATTTATGTTGTTGTTCCGTGATTTTTCAGTTGTTTCCAACCCTTCAAAACCACATTTGTGGGTTTTATTTTGTTTTGGTTTGGTTTGGGTTTTTTGCAAAGATGCTGGAAGGTTTTGCCATTTTTTCTCCAACTCATCGAACAGACAAGAACCTACAGCAAATTAAATTAAATATCTTATCCAGGGTAACAGAGCTAGTAAGTGTATGAAGTCAGATTTGAATTCATGTCTTCCCAACTTCAGGCTAGCTAGTACTCTATTCATTTCACTACCTACCTGTCCCCTTCATTTTGTGCATGAAGAAATTCTGGAGATTACAAATAATTTCTAGGTAGGATAAATGATTTTTCCATAGTTGCATGGGGTAGCCCACTAATTTTAAGGGGAGAAGGAAGTCCTCAGTTTGGAACCCCTGTTTAGGTCAGAAGCTAGAGGTAAAAAGCAACTCTAAGTATGTGAACAAGGAATAATGTCTTGAAACAAGCATGAGATCAGAAGAGCCTCAATCTAATAGAGACTCCATAGCCATAAAAGACAACTAGGGGAATTTCATGAAAAAAAGTAATAGTGTCTTCATTCTGGAGACCTGGAGGTATGAGTGACCTTTCCCTGTATGTCTTCTGCCTGCACATGTTGCTTATGTGGCCCTCCCTAACTTGTGTTTCCACATTTTTTTCACACTCCCTACTGATAACATATGTGCTTCTAGGAGATGAAAATTATGACTCAGTTTTATGGGAGAAATAGTCTATGAACTATTATTCTCATCATGTAATAGTATTTCATTTTATGTCTTTCCTTTGAACTCATATATTCTAATTGCTAAATACATGGCTGGCATTTGAAGGTGATGCCCAGTGTTTCCTGAAACAAATAGATTTTTGGTGGTCCAATCTGTCAGAGGGGAGTGCTTCATTTACTGTACAGAAACATTAGATTGTATGGATGTCTTAAAATATTTCTGTGACTGTGTTTTTGTCAACAATATGTATTGGGACTTGGTTGAGAGTAAAAGAATGAATTCTTTTTTTAATCATCATCTTTGTGCAAGGTTCCTCTTTAGTAAACTATCACAAAACAAGAAAGGAGGGGGATGTCCAGTGAGCAGTAATTGGAATTGTCTCCAAAGCAAATGAATTCTATAAAGTGTCAAGTAGGAAATTTCCAAAGCTGAGCACTTGAAATGACCAGTATTGAGGAAAATGGCCAAGATTATATTGATGGTCAAGAGATACTGCATAAGGAAGCTTGGGCAATTTAGAACTGTTCATCTCTGAGTTTCTATTCAATTTAAAATCTTGTAAGAAATCAATAGGCCAAGCTACCTCCTCTACATTGCCCCCACCACACCCTCCTTGCTGCCAGCTTCATGCCATTAATCTGAGTTTAATGGGCACTGTAGTTTTAATGGATGCAAACTTTAAGGAAATGTAACATTTCAAGGCTAGAGCTTTCGATCCAGTTTCTGGATAGAATAGTAACCCTTTCCTCCTTGTCAATAGAAATTTGAAATTCTTTTTTCTATTGAACACTTTGCTTCCTATCGTTTCTTCTTTTTCTTCACTGATTTTTCATCCACTTTCTTTTCTTTCCTTTCTTTGATTTCTACTCACTCTCCCTTCCCTTATTCCTCCTTTCATGCACTCTCTGTATGTCCCTTCTTGTCCAATCTTCTTTGGTCCACTTTTGCTCCTTCTTCTCACTTTCCCTTCCATTTCCCTATTCTCCTTCTCCCTTTTTCCTCTCTCTCTCTTTCTCTTTCCTTATTCAGTTCTTTCCTTCTTCCCCTTTTCTTTTTCCTTTAGTTCTACCTTCTTTTTGTTTGCTTTCCTCTGCTATCCCCACCTTACTTTTCCCCAACTTTACCCTTTCACTCATTCACAGCTACCCAGAACTTTCCTTCTAACTTTTCTTCTTTACCTAAAACCCAGAAAGAGAGAACTTTGAGAAATAAGTACTACTAAATTCCTGGGGAGTGGAATTAATCTTCTAAAGCTTCATTATTGTCTAACAGGTACAGCAAAGAAAAAGTAACATTTCACTCTCTGTATGTGCTATTGATGGATATGCCCCATTCTTTACCAGGAAAGAAACTATGACTATTCTGCCCCATATGAGATGTTACTGGTTAGTTTTGCAACAGCTTTAAGCAGCTTTAAAATGGATAGACAAAATCTGCTTCCCTGGTTCATGAATTATTCTCTACTTCTATCTGAAACAAGCTAATTGTTTGTTTACAGGCTAGGGTGACTATAAATATGTGAAAGTCTGCATTTGACAGAGATAATAATAACCATATGGAGTTGCTGCTAACTGGGGAAAGGGCAATCTAAATGATGAAAAATCAAATGCACAATATTAATGTATTCATTGACATGAAACTTTATTGTTTCCAAGTACAAGTTACTAGAATTCCTCAATATAATATAACCAAAGAGGTAATCAAACAAATAGGGGTGGTTGTAATTAGCATATACAGTGTCTATTGCAAACAAGACACAACAAAATGCATCCATAAAGACTTTTTAAAATCTTGACTTTGTTTTAAATTCCTTTCCTGGAACTATAACTAGGAAAGCATATTTGGGACCTATAGCACTAAATGTAGAAGGTGCTAATAGCACTTGAATACTTTTAATAAAGTAGAAACAGCAGAATTGGTCAGCAAAAATAACAAAGAGTTTTTAAACAATTTGCTGATGCTCCATTTGATCCCATTTCTCCTTTGTCAGGGTAAAATATCCCAGGATCTACTGTGAAGCAGCATTCCCCTGCCTCCATACTCAATGGTGATTCAATTCTTGCCACTTACCCCTTATGCAATTTTTGGAACTTGCCCTGAGAATACATATAGCTGGTTATAACTCAAGATTGTCCTCTTGGATGTCTCTTAATTAGAAGAAGACATTTAAGTTGTGTCATAAAGAAAGAGAGACACTGAGTCAAAGATAAGGAGGGAGGACATTTAAAGTTGGAGGGTTGTGAGTGAAGAACATGAAGAAAGTTAGGAGAATAATATCCAATTAGGCAGGAAAGATAGATTAGGACCAATTTGGGAAGCATTTTAACATGCAAACACATTTATATTTGAAGCTGGGACAGTAAGGAAGAACTGAAGGTGATTGATCAAAAGTATCATATAGTCATCTCTATACTTAAGGAAAATTACTTTGAAAATAATATGTAAGAGAGACTAAAATATGAGGCAGAGAGATCTTTTAGGACTTATTGCCTTAACTTAAATAACAGGTGGTGAGGTCTGAACTAAGGTGCTATGTAGATGACTGTTGAGAATATTTTCAAGTATAGGAAGGGCTTTCACATGGAAAAGATAAAATTTATTCTTCCTGGACATAGAATGAAAAGCAATAGATGGAAGTTGTGAAGAGACACATTAAAACTTAGTATAAAGGCTTCTTAACAAAATGAACTATTCAGATTGAAATGGATTTTATTTAGGAAGCTGTGGGTTTACTTTTTCCATGAATTTAAAGGAAAACTGGAAGACATTGTATATGGTGAGGGGAGAGCTCATCCAGATACTAAACAGCCAAAATATCCTTTCTGACTCTGTTATGAAATTCTGTGAGATCCACCCCTACAGCACAGGATTAATTCCATAACTTCCTCAGTGTGTGAATTTAGAGATGTGCATTTTGGGCAGAGGCTTTCACATTAGTACAAGAATTCTATCTTGTTTAGTATTGAGAAACAGAGATTATATAAATGAAGATGAAGTTCTAGACAACAAATCAGGAAGGCTTAGTTTTAAAGCCCACATCTGACATTTCCTTCTCCTTCCATGTACTTCTCAATCCTCTGCCTTTTGATTTCTGGCTTTATTATTCTATTAAATAGTCTTCTATTGTTGGTTGTCATATTTTACATTCTTTTCTTAATCCTAACTTTTATTTCAGCATTTGACATTACTGTTGATCATCTTTTTGTAGAATTGATATCTTTTCTGGAATTTTGTGACATTGCTGTGTTTGGTTCTGTTTGATAGATCCTTTATCAGTCATCTGTTCTGCTTCATCATCTATATTAGGTGTCCTGCTGTACACTTTGTAAAGCTGCTTTGGGTCTTCTTTCTGTGATTTCACGTTTGGGGATATCATCAATTCCGATGGGTTCAATGATTATATATTTAAAAATGACTCCTAAAATTTACATATCCAGTCTAGTCTATTTCCAGGGGTAAAGTCACTTGTCATGTGTCAGTTGTACATTGTATTCCATAGCCATCTTAAATTCCATATATATATATATATGTATATATATATATATATTTCAATATCATATCTTCTACAAAATCACTATTTCAAAATTTCTTAATTACTATTGAGGAAATCTACTTTTCATTCTCCTAGAGTTCCATTCTAAATATCAATTTGGACTCATCATTGACCTCACATATTCAGTCTAGTCCATTGCCATGACTTGACATTTCTGTCTTTATATCTCTTGTATTTGTTCCACTTCTCTAAATCTAAATGATCCCTTTAGTTCAGGCTAATATTACCTGTGGCTAAAGGTGAGTATCAATAGATAAAGCCATTTAAATATAAATATGCATTCATTATGGATATCTGTCTAGATACATATAGATCTATTGCATGATAGGCTTATGAGGAAAGTATATGCATATATATATATATATATATATATATAGATAGATAGGAAATCTATCTATTCATGTGCAGTCATCTATTCATTTATTCATCTATATCTATCTGCAATTTTCTTATTGATGCTGCTGATAGAATGAAAGCTGAAAGGGATTATAGATGACATTCAATCCCCCCCTTCCCTTTGTGGATAAGGAAACTAAATATGGGAGAGGTGAAATGATTTCTTTAATATCACACAATTAGTCAAGAATCGATCTGGCATCTGAACTGAGGCTCTATAACTCTAAATCTTGAAATTCTCTGACCCTGATGATGGTGTTAATAAGTATGATAACAAAAATAATGATGATGTGAATAATTAGAATAAAGATTAATAATCATGTGAATGATTAGTAGTCAGAGGAATTGTGGGATATTACCCTCAAATAAACTCATCAAATTCATAGCTGTTGAGACCAGTGATGAGAGTTTTTGCAATACTAGGTTAACTAATGTCTTTTGGCAGTATATGCATTTGGATGAATGCCCCTCAATTTCTATTAGCAGAGAAAAGCCACCATCAAAGAAGACAGCATTCTCAATCAGGAACATCATTTAATTTATTGTGTATATAAACTTTGGATATTGGTTAATATAGATAGTATTAGTTTCTCTATGTGTGTGCACATGTGTTTGTGTGTAAAATGATGGCTATTTTTATTTTTTGCTATGTCCAATATTCCATGACATTTAAATGATTTGGCATAATCATATCAATCTTCATGATATATTTACTATTTTCTTATCAATATCGTGTATGATTTTTTACACTGGCAAATATGATGTATTGGTAACTAATGGAAGTCTAGTGATCCACATTGAATGAGATACATAGATTGCTTTTTTATCCCTTTTCTTTTCTACCCTCTCCCCCCCCCCATTATGGGCAAATAGAAATATCATGAAGTGTACAGCTATAATAGAATGCCTAGGATTCTGAGTATAATTACTAATGAAGACCCAAGGTCTAAACATGGATTGTATGAAGTAGTGGAACTTAAAACACAATAAAATATAGACTATCATGGATAATTGTTGCCTATTGCATTCATCAATATCATCATCATTATTATCTAGAGCAATAATTAGATATAGAAACTATAATACTAAAAGATTTATCAGTTATGTTTCATGCAGTTTTTATCATGCATTACATTATTTTAACAATATAACTTCAATAAAATTTTGAGGGGGAAATAGTTGCAAAAATAATTATTGTTAGTGGATTTTATTAATAAGTAATTTTCATTTTATTATGCTTCAAGCAAAACAATAATTATTTTAAATTAGTAAATCTAATTTGCAAAGCTCTGATTTAAAAACAGACACTGTACTTTGAATAAGACATTTTTCTAATTTTAATTATTAACATTCAAAGTCTTCTAGTAGATCTTTCAGTCTTCTTTTGGAGGAGAAATTAATTTTAATTAATTTCTATTTATTTTAGACAGTTAGTCAGCAAGATTTATTGAATGCCTATTCAACACTGAGTACTAGAGAAGGCACCAAGAGGGGATGAAAAAGAAACAATTTCAGAGAGTTTATAATTTACTTGGGGATTAACACACAGACACTTCAATTCATTAAAAGTAGAAGTTCTAGTTAGGCAAGGGGAAAACAAACAAACAAACCTGTGAAGGGTCTAAGGGCTTCAGAGTAAAGAAACTCCTTGGATCTGAGTTAATCCTATTGGGAAGATAAGATATGCAGGTGAAATAGATAGGAAAAAACTGATTTGCATTAGCAATGAAACATTTAGATTATGGACAGTCATTCACTTTTTCTAGGCCTGAGTTGAGTTAAGAATTAATGAGATGAAAAGAAGCTCAGTAAAATGCAAGTTTCAACTTTACAATCAGTAAGGCCTTGGTTCAAATGTTTCCTCCCCCATATGCTATAGGACTATGAAGCAAATTTCTTATATTTTCAGCTAATCAGTTATAAAATTAATCATTTTTGTTGGATTATTGGCCTAGATTTGTGGAGAGAATTTAACATACCCTTAGCTCCCTACATATGAAACCACAGCATCTGGAACAACAAACATAATAACAGCAGGAAAGCAAATAATGAGCAGATCTGCAAGGAAAAATAGAAACAGATGAGCTTTTGAACATGCTAGCATCCATTACCTAAGAAGTCACTTCCTGGGCCTAACTACATCCAATACAGGACTCTTTTCTGCCAATGGATGTTCTGTGCAATTGATACAACTCTTGTTTTAGCAAAAATAGTAATGGCAAAACATTTAGATTTGAAAATCATGAACAATGAGTGATTTACAGAATACTATGATTTAGAAAATGATAATGTCAATATTTTAAATGACAGATTTTTTTTTATTATTGAAGCTTTTTATTTGCAAAACATATGCATGGGTAATTTTTCAACATTGACCCTTAAAAAGCTTTCTGTTACAAATTCCCCCTCCCCAGTCCCCACCACTCCCCTAGATAGCAGGAAATCCACTACACTTAATTATGTTAAAATACTTGACAAATCAAATATATGTATACATATTTCCACCCTTATCATTGTTGTGCAAGAAAAATCATATCTACAAGAAAAAAAAATTAGAGAAAGGAAACACAGTGCAAGCAAACATCAATAGAGAACACGAAAATGTTATGTTGTGGTCCACATTTCATATCCATCTGTCTGGGTGTATATGGCTGTCTTCATTGAGCAATTAGAACTGGTTTGTAATATTTCATTGTTGAAGAGAGTCATGTCCAACATAATTGATCATCATATAGTATTGTTGTTGCCATGTATAATGATCTCCTGGTTCTGCTCACTTCTCTCAGCATCACTTCATGCAAGTCTCTCCAGGCCTCTCTGAAATCATCCTGCTGGTTGTTTCTTACAGAGCAATAATATTCCATAACATTCATATACCATAATTTGTTCAGCCATTCTCCAATTGATGGGCATCAAATCAGTTTCCGGTTTCTAGCCACTACAAAAAGGGCTGCCACAAACATTCTTGCACATGTGGGGCCCTTTCCTTCCTTTAAGATCTCTTTGGGTTATAAGCCCAGTAGAAACTCTGCTGAGTCAAAGGGTATGCATAGTTTGATAACTTTTTAAGCATAGCTCCAAATTGCTCTCCAGAATGGTTGGATCCATTCACAGTTCCACCAACAATGTATCAGTGTCCCAGTTTTCCCACATTCCCTCCGACATTCATCATTATAATTTCTTATCATTTTAGCCAATCTGACAGGTGTGTAATGAGTGGTACCTCAAAGTTGTCTTAATTTGCATTTCTCTAATCAATAGTGATTTGGAACACCTTTTCATATGGCTAGAAATAGTTTTAATTTCTTCATCTGAAAATTGTCTGTTCATATCCTTTGACCATTTATTGATTAGAGTGGCTTGAGTTCTTAAAAATATGAGACAATTCTCTATATATTAAATGATAGATATTAAAAGAAAATTAATCCATCAACTTTTGAAGCATTTAAGAAATGCTATAATTAAAATGGACCACTTGCATGAAAAATAGTCATAAAATCCAAATAGGTATTATTGCATTTTAATAATGTGAAATGTAAACAAATTTCCATAAGAATGACCATGGAATTATTTTTTAAACTGTCTCTATTACTTTTGTAAGCAGATTAGTTGTTAATAAGAGCAGTGAAAGAGATAATGTGTAGTTATATAATGAAGAGCAGAGAAATTGTTTAAAAAAGTAAATACATGCTACATTTTAGCAAAGAAACCTACTTTCTATTTTTATTTAATATCTCCTTTGGACCCAACAAGAGATACATTTCTTAAAAATCATAAAGGAGGAAAGGGCCCCACATGTGCAAAAAAGTTTGTGGCAGCCCTTTTTGTAGTGGCTAGAAACTGGAAACTGAGTGGATGCCCATCAATTGAAGAATGGCTGATTAAATTATGGTATATGAATATTATGGAATATTATTGTTCTGTAAGAAACGACCAGCACGACGATTTCAGAGAGACCTGGAGAGACTTGCATGAACTGATGCTGAGTGAAATGAGCAGAACCAGGAGATCATTATACACGGCAACATCAATACTATATGATGATCAATTCTGATGTACATGGTTCTCTTCAACAATGAAATGTTTCAAACCAGTTCCAATTGTTCAGTGAAGAAAGCCACCCAGAGAGAGGGATGTGAAATGTGGACCACAACATAACATTTTCATTCTCTGTACTGATGTTTGCTTGCATTGTGTTTCCTTCCTCTGATTTTTTCTTTTTTGTAGATATAATTTCTCTTGCACAACAATGATAAGTGTGTAAATATGTATACATATATTCGATTTGTCAAGTATTTTAACATAATTAACATGTAGTGGATATCCTGCCATCTAGGGGAAGGGTGGGGAGTGGGGGGGGAAATTTGTAACAGAAAGCTTTGTAAGGGTTAATGTTGAAGAATTACCCATACATATGTTTTGCAAATAAAAAGTTTTAATTAAAAAAAAGAGATACATTTTTTGAGGGCAAGTAATCTTTTGTTTGTTTTATTATCACCAGTGAACGAGGTTCCAAATTTAAGTACAAGATAGGACCATAGATTTAGAACCAAATGAGAACTTAGAAATCATTGAGTATAACCCTTAGATTTATTAATGGGAAAACTGGGGTTCAGAGGTACTAAATCCTTTGCCAAGGTTACACAGTTAATATGCAGCAGAAATAAGGTGGAAATAGAGCAGTCTTTCTAGCATTTTCTATGATTGTTGAATTAAGGAATGGGGACTTGAGCTTTCATTGGTACTGGTTCCTTTTGAATGAGGAAACCTCATCCAGGGCGAGATGGTGATTTCTCTGCAAATTATAATTTTGGAGAGTTGTCTAATATGTTAAGTCCCAATGCCACAAGGGGTGACAGGAGAGATTGAAAGCATATCTTTCTTTCTCTGAAACCACTTTAAAAAATCATAAATCATGTTTTCTTTTTAAAAATTAGACTGAACTGAATTTCTCTTTGCAGGTAATAACAAGTAAATACTTGGTGATAATAGACTCTCTCTTTTTAAAAATTATTTTTTTCAGTTCCAAATTCTTTCCCACAAAGAATAGCAATATTTAGAGAAAAATGTTCCACATGTATTTGTATGTTCCACATAGAAATAAATCACAGGTCTAGTTCATTTCATGCACACATACACTAGCAACTCTTTGTGACCCCATTTGGGGTTTTCTTGGTAAAGATAATGAAGTGGTTTATTAGTATTTCACTGTATTTATGGTATGTGATATTTCTCCAAACCATAAAATGTAAGGGTTCTTCTGAGGATTCAATGATAGATAGATATACATATACATTTAACTAATATCTAGATCCTTAGATCCCTAGATATATCCATACCCAGGGAGATCAGAGTTCCAATGTGCCATGTGCTGGTCAACCATTCCAGAGAATAGTTATTATATTTACATACCATATTTTAGGAAGACTAACTTTTTATTTTTTTAAATCTGTACTTTAAAAAGCTGCCACTATTATTTTCTGTATCACAATATTGTGGGAGCTATGAAACTTTAAAATGAAATTGTTATAGATGATGAGTGGAGAGAATGGAATGATTCAACATTTCTCCCAAACAATCAAGCTTGGAGGACTGGGACAATGGGGTGGCATTGAAAGTAATAGGGAATTCAGCATGAGTAATGTCTTTGAAATGTCAGGCTAGAAGAGGGGAAGATTTCTGCATGATTTTAAAATACTCACCTCCAACTATATAAGTAAGAAGAAGGTACTCTGGCAATGATTTTGCTTTTAATATGTCATTTTCATTTTCATACATATTATTCATCGACAGGAAAAGGTTATCAAAAGACAGGGCAATCTTATTTGGCCATTCATTAAATAAGCTGCCTGGAAACTTCACCTTTCTATGACAGCTCTCATACTAACTTAAAATATGAAAGAAGATATGATTTTATTTTTATTCCCAACCCCTTCCATACACTATGGAAGTGAATTCTTATTTTTTCCTATTGAAGGTTTTTATTTGCAAAACATATGTATGGGCAATTACTCAACATTGACCCTTGCAAAGCTTTCCATTACAAATCCCCCCCATTCCCTACCCCTCCCCTAGATGGCAGAAAGTTTACAACATGTTAATTATGTTAAAATACTTGGCAAATTGAATATGTGTATATACATTTTTATAGTTATCTTGCTGTGCAAGAAAAGTTGAATCTACAAGCAAAAAAAAAATGTGAGAAGGGAAATATAATGCAAGCAAACATCAATAGACAACATAAATGTTATGTTGTAGTCCAGATTTCATATCCCTCTCTCTGGGTGTATATGGCTTTCTTCACTGAACAAATGGAACTGGTTTGAAACATTTCATTGTTGAAGAGCGCCATGTCCATCAGAATTGACCATTATATAGTCTTGTTGTTGCCATGTACAATGATCTCCTGATTCTGCTCATTTCACTCACAATCAGGTCATGCAGATCTCTCCAGGCCTCTCTGAAATCACCCTGCTGGTCATTTCTTAAACAACAATAATGTTGCATAACATACAGAGTGAAGGTAAAGGGCTGGACCAGAATATATTATGCTTCAGGTGAAGAAAAAAGCAGGGGTAGCAATCCTAATCTTATATCAAGTAAAAGCAAAAATAGATTTAATTAAAAGAGATAAGGAAGGAAACTATATGTTATTAAATGAAGCAATGTCAATACTAAATATATATGCACCAAGTTGTATAACATCCATATTCCTAGAGGAGAAATAAGAGAGATGCAAGAAGAAATAGACAGCAAAATTATACTAGTGGGTAATCTCAAACTTGCTCTCTCAGAACTAGATAAATCAAACCACAAAATAAATAACAAAGAAGTTAAGGAGGTAAACAAAATGTCAGAAAACTTAGGTATGATAGATTTTTGGAAAAAATTAAATGGAGACTGAAAGAAATTTACTTTTTTCTCAGTGCTTCATGGAATTTATACAAAAGTTGACCACGTACTAGGACATAAAACCCTCAAAATCAAATACGAAAAGCAGAAAGAGTGAATGCATTTTTTTTTCAGAGCATGATGCAATTAAAAATCACATGCAGTATAAAGCTAGGAGAAAATAGACCAAAAATAAATGGAAACTAAATAATCTCACCCCCCCAAATGAATGGGTAAAACAGCAAATCATAGACACAATTAACAATTTCATCCAAGAGAATGACAATAATGAGACAACATACCAAAATTTGTGGAATGCAGCCAAAGGGGTAATAAAGGGACATTTTATATCTCTAGATGCAGTGAATTGAGCTTGCAATTAAAAAGCTAGAAAAAGAACAAATTAAAAACCCCCAATCAAATACCAAACTTGAAATTCTAAAAATAAAAGGCAAGATTAGTAAAATTGAAACTAAAAAAACTATTAATTAATAAATAAAACTACAAGTTGGTTTTATGAAAAAAAAAAAACAAAATAGATAAACCTTTAGTTAATTTGATTAAAAAAAGGAAAGCAGAAAATCAAATTATCAGTCTCAAAAATGAAAAGGGAGAACTTTCCATCAATGAAGAGGAAATTGGAACAATAATTAGGAGTTACTTTGCTGAAGTTTATGCAAATAAATTTGATAACCTAAGTGAAATGGAGGAATGCCTACAAAAATATAGACTTTCCAGTTTAACAGAAGAGGAAATAAACTACTTAAATAGTCCCATTCTAGAAAAAAAAGAAGCTATTAATCAAATTCTTTCTTTCTCCCTTCCTCCCCAACCCCTCCTCCAAACAGCAAGCAATCCAATATGGGCTCAAAAATATATGCAACTCCTTTACACATATTTCTAAAATTATCATGATGCACAAGAAAAATCAGATCAAATAGGGAAAAATGAGAGAAAACAAAAAAAGAAGTGAACAACAACCAAAAAGGTGTAAACACTATGTTGTATTCCACACTCAGTCCCACAGTCCTCCCTTTGGATTCAGATGGCTCTCTTCAACACAAAACCACTGGAATTGGCCTGAATTGCCTTCCAATGTGATATTTGTAAAGGATTTACTGCAGTGCATGACATATAGTGGGTGCTTAATAAATACTTGGCAGGTGGGTAGCACAGAGGATAGAGTTCTGGGCCTTGAGTCAGGAAGGCCTGTGTTTAAATCTAGCCTTGGACACTTAATTAGTTGGGTTATTCTAGACAAGCCACAGGCTTATTTGCATCTGTTGTCCTCATCTGAGGCATGATCTGGAGAAGGAAATGGCAAACCACTGCAGTATCTTTGTCAAGAAAATGCCAAATGGGCTCACAAAAAGGTGGACACAACTAAGCAATAAAATACATACTTATTTCCTTCCTTCTTTTTTACCTATAGTTCAACAGCTGGTAAATGTTAGAAACAGTGCTCGAACTCAGGTCTTCCCCCTTCCAGTCCAATGTCCTGTCTGCCTGGGGCCTCTTGATTTTTAAAATTTGATACTGAAAACTATAATCTTGACTCAGAGTACAAATGTGCATAGTCATTATTTCATGTTCAAAATATACTATCGATTTCTCTTTTTTCTATGAAAGAAGAATATTGCTCTGCTTCTTTTTAGTTTGCATTATACTTTCTTACTAATTTGCCACCAAAGAGACTAACAGTCATGGTGATTAACTACACACTGCTAAATACCTGATTATTCATTTTTGGAGAGAAATTCATTGAGTGTCTTTAAGTGCTATTGCCCATCTGTGCCTTGCTACCACATTAATGTACTCTTCCCAAAGTAGCCATTGGAAATGGGAATTGTTTCAGTCATTTAATAAAACATGGTTTATTTAAAGACTCTTGATGGGTATTTTCTCCATCTCATAGGGACGTAGAAAGAATCACAGTATTTGTGTAATGCTAATGAAAAGTAGTGAAAAAGAGAAAGGATTATGCCTTTCAACATGTAGTCATTTAAGGGAATACCCATGATACTAGAGCTGATTTCATAATGGACTTCAATGCATTATACCCTGAAAAGAGAATATTAATTTTCAAATGAATATTTACATGTAAAATATGTATTAATTTTCTTTTAGCTTATTACTATCGATGACATAACATTTTTACCTTTCTGTTTAATATTTTAGTTTCCACCAATTATATGTAAAAAGCAATTATTAACTTTCTACTCAAACCTCACTTTATAGTTGAGGAAATGAGACTAATAGACTTATATGATTTACCCAGAGTCACATGCCCTAGTGTCTGAAGCTGCATTTAAACTCAGAAAGACAGATCTTCCTGACTCTAGGTTTGGCATTCTATCCATTGTATCACCAAAATGCCATTCTTATTAATAATATTTAATCAAATTTTAAAAGGATATTTAGAAGGCAATAACAGAAATATTCAAGCATATCTTGCATAATATTTCATTGCAGATGTCAGGGAATGTGTTATGATTTGCTTAGAGCATAGATTAGATGAGCACAAGGATCCATACTTTCTAATTCTAAGACCACAATAACTGGTTTCCAAAGAAATCCATAAATCCATATTCTAAGTTAGAAATTAGGTTCAAATTCCACATACTGTATTTGAAGGAAGAGATTTTTCACAAAATATTGGGATTTCAGTGATCATTTCATCAATCACCTACATGACTGAGATTTTCCTCTACAATACCCTTCTTTCCCCAACAAATTGGTATCCAGTCTTCTTTTTTGAAGACAAAATAATTGGAAGTACTTCTTTCCCAAATCAGACCTTTTTTGGGAGAGATTTAATTATTAAAACTTTGAGGCAGCTAGGTGGCACAGTGAATAAATAGAGCACCAGCCCTGAAGTCAGGAGGATTTGAGTTCAAATCTGATCTCAGACACTTAATATTTCCTAGCTGTTGATGCTGGGCAAGTCATTTAACCCCAATTGCCTCAGCAAAAAAAAACAAAAAACAAAAAACAAAAAAACAAAAAAAACATCATAATTTAGAATTAAAGGGATATTAAAGGTCATCTAATACAACATTTTCCTTTTAATGATAAGAAGACAGGCAAAAAACAGGTTCAACACTTTTCCCATAGTAAGTAGAACTGAAATGCAAGACCAAATCCCCTGACATCTAGATATAACTTTGTATTTAATTTTTTAAATTCTTTTCTATTATATGCTTTCATTATGTTGTTTATTTTCTGATTTCTGATTAATTAAGATTAATTATCTCAATTTCAGTTTAGAGAAATTTTCCCATCCTTCCTTGGACTTTTTTTATTAAGATAATATTAATTTCATATCCAGGTAATTATTCACATTTCATAATGGACATTCCTTTCCAATTCTTTTTTTGTGAAGGAATTCATTACCTCTTGTTCTGAATACATTATAAGCTTTTTGCTATTTCAATTTCTGAAGCCCAAATTATGTTCAAAATTCCTTGTATGATTTTCTTTTATATTCATCTTGACATTGTAGAACTAATATAAGTATATGCGATTTGGACTTAGAGAATATTGTCTCATTCACAACATTTTTTTTTCTTTTATTCTCTCCAAAACTTGTAGATTTAGAAGCTGCAGAAACTTTCACAGAGGTCTCCTTGCCCATTCCCTTCTTGCATTTTGTGAGCTGCAAAGACTAAATCACCAATGAAATAATGATTGTTCATGTCTTTGATAATGGAATAAAACAATTTCTGTCATTTTTTATTGATTTCTATGGACAAAATGTCTAAGATTGCTTTTCATTCAATGGAAATATTTGTCACATAAAATGGAAAGCAATCTTAGAGATTTTGTTCATAGAGATCAATAAAAAATCATTTGAATATGAAGTGAACAGTTGCGTGTTTTCATCTATTTCATTGGATGCTAATACCTGAGAACGTTGTTCCTAACAATAGCCAAATCTGTTCTTAATTAACTTGTCTATTCTTATTTCGGCTACTTCATGGTCAACAGCCACAATGTATTGCTAAGTCAGGTTGTGTCAAATCTGTGAGGACTGATTAAATGGCTATTATATGCCAGAAACATAGTAATCATAAAATAATAGAAACAGAAGCAATGGCTATTGACATACATGTCCCTTTCCCATTTAAAAAAATGTTTTACATATTTTATCTCTATTGAGCCATTCAATGATCCTGTAGGATATATATATATATACATATATATATATGTGTGTGTGTGTGTGTGTGTGCAAATGAGGATGTATATATATATATATATATATATATATGAGTATATGTATGAATTTATATAGATATGCATATATGTATTGGTGTAGATGTAAACATGTATGTGTTTATATGTGTGGGGGGGGTGTCCATGCTTAACTGTAACCTGTTTGGGGGACGTTTAGGGGATAAAAGTGGCAAAGAATATAATAAAAAGTACACAGCACAGAACAAAAAATAACTCACAAGGAAGCAAAGCAATGATAGGCAGTCTTGAATATAATTTCTAGTATTATATATGATTTCTTGAAATGAAAATTATAAATTACAAAAAATTCTACATTTATTCACAAAGGAATGCTCTTGCTCTTTTTGAGTGAGTTAGCTGAAGCCAAAATAAGGAAAATGTAAAATGTAAAGTTGTGTATAATTCCACAGATAATTCCAGCAGTTGACAGTCATTTCCATCAAGCTATTGACCTGATTTTGTATGAATGTAGGCAAATGTGTCATATCTTGTGGAACTGATGACTACCATGTTTGCCAACCTTATTGTCAGTTATTAGCACACTGATGTTCTGGTAAAAGTTTAACAACCAACTCTCATGCTTTTTATAAAAAAGGACAATATATCTTTATTTCTGTTATTAATATTTTCTCAATTACTTTCTTAAATCTAGACAATCAACAAAACAGTAAATTCAACTTTAATTGTTGTGTTTTTTATATTTATTTAAAGTTAAATAAAAGTAAGAAAACAAAACAAAAATAGGAAAAGAAAGAAAAAGTAAAAACAAAACAAATCATTGTTATGTGCACGGCAGAACATCAGAGAGGATACAGAATTTGAAATAATAAATTTTCACTTCAAGAAATCATATATAATACTAGAAATTATATTCAAGACTGCCTATCATTGCTTTGCTTCCTTGTGAGTTATTTTTTGTTCTGTGCTGTGTACTTTTTATTATATTCTTTGCCACTTTTATCCCCTAAACATCCCCCAAACAGGTTACAGTTAAGCATGGACACCCCCCCCCACATATAAACACATACATGTTTACATCTACACCAATACATATATGCATATCTATATAAATTCAAACATATACTCATATATACATATGTATATATATATATACATCCTCATTTGCACACACATTGACAGGCATCTATAAGTACATTAATATGACTGATAGACAATATAGATTTCTCTCTTGATTGAATCTTTAAGTTTTACTTTCTCTAAGATATATGGTTATTATCCCTGTTTTTTTTTTCCTAATGAATTTTACTCCTAATCCTTGTTATAGTGTTTGTATATATCTTTTATTTCCCATCCCTGCCAAAAATTCTACTTTAGTTCTACTCCTTAACGTGCCTTATTATTAGTTAACATCTCCTCACCCATTGCTCCCTCCATTATCTTCTCCCTTAGTCTCCCTTCTCTCTCTTGTTCCCATTAATCAGAGCATTTTTTTCCCACCCAAGTTAATCTAAATACCATTCTATATCCTATTTTATCCTATCCTGTCTGCTCTTATTTCAGTACATATTTTGGAGAGAGCTATATCCTTCATAGTATATATGTATGTATGTATGTGTGCTGTTCCCTATTTAATCCACTAGAGATTTGATTAGATTTTCAGAACTACCAGTCCTCATCTCCCTTCTAATTCCTCTTTGTGGGTTCTTCTTCTGCATCTTTTTGATATAGTATAGTTACT
Organism: Myrmecobius fasciatus; assembly: GCA_023553655.1. Classification (NCBI taxonomy): domain Eukaryota; kingdom Metazoa; phylum Chordata; class Mammalia; order Dasyuromorphia; family Myrmecobiidae; genus Myrmecobius; species Myrmecobius fasciatus. The sequence goes on along the minus strand of JAJPUD010000386.1, from coordinate 2,535 downwards.
ATATTAAGTTTTCCTAGATTGTTATAATCAGTTCATATTCAGCTCTTCCCCAGTTTTTTAAAACTACCCAATTACTGATGTCAATCTTAAGCATATGGTTTACATTTCCATTTAAAAATGTAAACAATGTGTCCCTGTTGAGTTCCTTGAAATCGAACTTTGATGTTTGTACTTATATGTTAAATTTTATTTTAAGTTCAAATTGGGCGAGACAAAATCCTCAAAATCTATAAGTTTATTAAATGTCCATTTTTTCCCATTCAATATTATACGTACTTTTTCTGGATATAATATTTCTGGCCACAGGCCTGTTTGTTTTGATTGTCAATATATATTATTCCAGGAATTGTCTTTTGTTGTATTAATATTGCTGATAATTTCTAATTGTAACTCTGGCATATTTGAATTTTTTGTTTATTTCTTTTAGATTTTTCTCTTTGATCTATGTTTTTCAAAATTTAACAACATTCCTATGTGTTTTCTTTGTAGGATCTCTTTGCAGTAATGCTAGGTGGATTATTTCAATTTGTACTTGCCCCTCATATTGTATCACACAAAGGGAAATTTTATTTAATTATTTCTTTCATTTTTTTTGTTTATTTCTATATTTGTTTAATCACAGCTTCAAAGTATGTCAATTATTTGTATGTTAGCTCTTCTTAACCTGCTGTCCAAATCTGTTGTTTTTCTTATGTTTCCAATTCTATTTTAATTTTTTAAATTTTTTTAATATTTTGTTTTGTTATTTCTTGGTCTCTTGTAGCTTCAGTGGCTTCCCCTTGCCCAATTTTAATTTTGAAAGAATAAATTTCTTCTTTAAAATTTTATCTCCTGGTAGGATGGAGCCAAGATAGCGGAGTGAAAACGTGATTCTCTGTATCCTCCTCCAATCTTCTCTCAAATCAACAATAAAATAAGCCTCTGAACTGATCTTCAAGTCAACGAATCCAGAAATATTTGGACACTGCTTGCAGAAATCTCTGAAGAACTTCATATCAGGTTTGTTTAACTCGGGCAGAGGAGTAAACAGTTTACATGGTGTAACCTGGAAGTGAAGGTGGGACTCAGCTCAGTGTGGCAGAAAATCCAAACTCCAAACTCCAAACACCTGGAGTTTATCTGAGGCACTTGGGACACTCTGCCCTGATTGGGGGCAGGTGTTCTGGCAGATTTGCCTTTTTTAAGGAATAATTCGGACTTAGTTCTAGCCCCCACCAGCACAGCATCTTAAGTTAATTCACAGAATTGCCCCACGGCAAAGTACCTCAGCCACTTCTCTAGCCTTAAACAGTGCTCCACGCTATCTAAAAAAATGAAGAAGCAAAAGAGGGCTCTCACCATAGACAGCTTCTATCAAGAGAAAGAAAAGCAGTCCACAAATCCTGAGGTTTTTTTAGACAAAACAACTCCAGAGGAAGTTATCAAGGACCATCACTGGTCCCCTTTTCAAAAGGCCTTTCTGGAAGATTGCATAAAGAATCTCAAAAGAGAGCTGGAGAATAAATGGGAAAATAAAATGAAATCAGTGCAAGAAGCCCTCCAAAAGAGATATGATAAAGACACCAATTTACTGAAAAACAAAATTGGTGAATTGGAAATAGACAATAATGCACTGAAAAATAAAAGTAGTGAAGTGGAAAAAGAGCGCAATGAACAAATTGGCCAGTTACAAAAGGTGGTTAAAAAATAACTGAAGAAAACAACACTTTAAAAATAAGAATTGAACAAATGCAAGTCAATGACTCAATAAGACTTCAAGAATCAGTCAAAAAAAAACAAAAAAAAAGAAAAAATAGAAGAAAATATGAAATACCTCCTAGGAAAAATAACTGACTTGGAAAATAGATCTAGGAGAGACAATCTAAGGATTATTGGACTTCCTGAAAGCCATGATGAAAAAAAAGAATCTAAACACTATCTTCCAGGTAATCCTGAAAGAAAACTGCCCTGAGTTTAAGAAGGCAAAATCACCATTGAAAGAATTCACTGATCACCTCCTGAAAGAGACCCCAAAATTAAAACCCCAGGGAATATCTTGGCTAAATTTCAGGACAATCACACCAAGGAAAAGATTTTGCTGGCAGCTAGAAAGAAACAATTCAAATACCAAGGATCTGTAATTAGAATCACATATGATCTGTCAGCCTCCACATTGAAGGATCAAAGGGCCTGGAACCAGATATTTGGAAAGGCAAAGGAACTTGGATTACAGCCAAGAATTGCCTATCCTGCTAGAATGAGCATTATCCTCCAGAGAAGAAGATGGTCATTGAATAATATAAGTGAATTTCACCTATTTCTAAAGAAAAGACCAGATCTCAACAAAAAATTCCATCTCCAAACACAAAACTCAAGAGAAGCATAAAAAGGTAAAAAGGAAAGGACTCAAGAACTTTATTTCTACTATGGGGATACTTAAAGTTTGGGGGTATAATTAACCAGACATTACTTTGATAAAATAAAAAAGAAAACCAGAGGGGGAAAGGCTATCATACTGGGGAAAAGAGGGAAAAAGTGGTAAAATAAGATTTTTTT
>JAJPUD010000385.1:646662-734076 GCA_023553655.1 Myrmecobius fasciatus | reverse complement strand
TTTTGTCCATTATCAAAGAGGATGTCTCAATATTGACCATTTCCTAGGGGCATTTTCATCATCCCAGATGAAAAGTTTGCCTTTAGCCGCTTCCTTTAGCTATTGTGTGTCTCTATCGCCTCCCTATTTGTAAATTCCAAGATACATCTTATTTTCCTCAAGTGGACTCAGACTCTGTTATACTAAGCTAAGCAGCATAATTTATACGAGCCACTGCTACTCTGTCCCCTTTACATTCTCTATCTGGAAAAGCAACAGAAGTGCAGGCTATATAAGTCACGCTACCAAACAAATGTTTGGTTGTTTCCTAGGAACCTGGCCTTCTTCATACTATTGATTTCTCAGCCACTTTGCTAGAATATCATTCTGTCACCTACCCTACATATGTATTGTAATAAGACTGCTTTGGTGTTGACTAGCAGCACACAATAAATCAATTCTTTCAGATTAATCAGTTGCCAAATAGTTTTTTTGTGCCTATGTATGGGTTCATGGATTCCAAATTTATCCTACAGCTGTCAGTTAAAAGTATTAAAAGCACTTATTAAGAAATAAGGATCAACAGATAGGAACTTCCAGCTTTGCTACTAAACAGAGTGATGGACCTGGAGTCAGAAGACCTGAGGCACTGATGTGGTGACCTTGGAAAAGTTACCTAATGTCTGTCTACTTCAATTTCCTCTTTTCTAAAATGAGAATTAACAGCTACCCTTCCTGCTATTATTATTATTACTCTGGTTAGTTTGTTATTATGGTTATAAATAATAATCACTGGAATTAGATCTAGAGAAATATTAGATCAGTTGAGAGGATTTAAGACTACTGAAAAGAATTTCAAAGCTTTGTCATTCTGATAAGCCTTTTCCCTTCAATATTAAAAATCATTTTATAGCATTTTACCAACACCTGGCAAATATAAATGACTACTTTGACTTAGATTTTGTTTCCTTAGCCTCCATGGTACAAAGTCATGGTCAGTCCATGGGAATAGCATACAAGCAATAAATCTAATGCAACACCCATTTGAGGGAATAATCTAAAATGGAAAATGGCACATCCCATTAAATACTGCTTGTCTTTAATTTGGGCTCATTACATATGAGTTCATGACTAATGCTAATGGAAAATGATACACTATGGAATTATAAATTATAACAAACCTTGTGTCAGATTTGATGACCAGCTTTGCTTTTTCATTCTTTAATAGTGAAATATTCTTTCCTGGTCTTCTTTCTACTTAAGAGGACCACTGTTTAGGTTCTTTTGCTGGATTTATTTTAAATGTTCTACCCCCTTACTGTGGCTCCCCACCATTTGTAAGGTTCTCTCCTGGTCTCTCTCCATTTTTCTCTTGCTCTACATCATTTTTCTTTATCTTTTTCAGATCCCAGGGATTAAACTATTATGTAGATAACTTCTAAACCTACATATCTAGCCCTAATTTTATCAACTACATAACAGAAGATGCACATAGCTATATATAGGAATATTCTCTTGCATATATCAGTGTATATATCCAAACTCATTATGTTCAAAATGGATCTGTCATCCTAAATCTGTCCGACTTTCAGATCTCCCTACTTCTCTTGGGAGCATCACCAACATGCTTTCAGTCACCCAAATTTGTAGTATTACAATCATCCTCTATATCCAATCATTTGTCATATCTTATGGATTCTACTTTAATATCTCTCAAGCTCATCCCTTTCACTCAAACAACATGGCCTCAGCTTTCCTTTACCTTTTAACTAGGCTTCTAGCTTCTAATAGCTCCTTTCTCTAATCCAACTCCACACAGATGCCAGAATAATTTTCCTAAAGCAAAAGTTTGACCATGTTACTGACTAAATAATCATCAGTGACCACCTCTTGTCGCTAGATAAAAATACAAAGTTCTGATTTATCAAGGCCTTCACAATTTGGTTCCAGCTATATTTCCAGAATTCATATAATTTCATTTGTCCAGTAAGTTTCAGCTACATTGAGCAACTGGCCCTTCCTTGAACTCAGTGATCTGTCTCCTATCTCCATGCTATTGCATATGCTGTCTCCCAAACCCAGAATGTACATTTTTTTTTTTACCTCTGCCTCTTTATTTCCCTTAGTCTTTTCTTTGGGGATCATCTAGTATACCATCTCTTACAGGAAACTTTTCCTGATACTATTTTCTCTCCTTTTAAATGATCTGGAATTTATTTCTCTGTAAACATCTTAAAAGCATGGAAAAAATTGGGTTTTTGTTTCTAATTTTGTATCCTCAGCACCTGTTACAATACCTTGTATACACATACAGAAGAGAGAGGGGAAAAAGTAGGGAGAGATTAGAAACTATGATTTCAAAATCTAAGGAACTCCTGCTGTAGAAACTTTTATCACCAATGGAGAGAGATTAAGTAATTAGCCTACAGTCACACTTCAAAGAAAGTGTGTCAAAGAAAACTTTAATGCAGGCCTTTACCAAGTATCTGGTAAACAGTGTAGAGACAGGCATTAGGGAGACCAAAATTCAAATCTGGCTTGAATCCTTTACTAGATATATAACCCTGGGCAAGTTACTTAACCCTGTATGCCAGTTTTCTTGATTATAAAATGGGGAATAAACATAGCACCTACTTTACAGGCCTGTTGTAAGGATCAAATGAGGTAATATTTGTAAAAAGTGTTTAACAGTGCCTGGCACATAATAGATACTATGTAAATGCTTATTCTCTCTCTTCACTATAGCATGTTTTCTTTTGTCTTGCAAATTTTATGTGCCCTGATTTGACAATGTATTCACTACATTATGGGGGGTGGGGAGAGGGAGAAGATTGCTGTATTTGTTGCTAGTTTTAATTTTAATTAAAAATTTTAAAACAAAAATTGCCATATGCACAGAACATGAAAGGATTCAAAATATGACATTAAATTTCCATTTCAAGAAAGCCTATATAACAAATACTATACATATAGTTCAGAAACGTCCCATCTTTTCTTTGTTTCCTTGGTGGTTTTCTTTTGCTCTCTGTGTACTTTTTTTACTTTATTATGTTCCTCTTACCCTCCCACCAAGAAGGTACAATTAAGTGCAGATACACAAACATATATATACTTACACACATGTGTATGCAACATACATAGTTATAATTATATATATGAATGTAGTATATCTATTTAAGGATGTAGTAAGCTTGTTTGTCCTGTTTCCCAAAGTGGAAATCATCATCTTTTTTATTTTTCTAAATCTATCAACTATCATTTCTTACACCACAGCAGTATACAGTATAATGTCTGGTCATTTTGAGTAGTCTAAAACAATATGGTTGACACATATAGTTTCCTATTATTTCCCATTATTCTCTTTTGATTAAATCAATTTTAGCTTTCTTTGTCTGAAATCATGATTACAACCCCTACATTTTTTATTTAATAAATTTTACTCCTTTTGTTTTACGTTTGTATTTCATTTCCTATCCCTTCTGATTCCTATTGCTTTACTTTTGCCCACTACCTTGCTCTATTATTTAACCTAATTGCCTTCTAGGATCCCTCTTCCCTCCACCTTTTCTCCTTATCCATTTCTTTTTTAATTTAGAAGACTTTTTATGATCATATGATACTCAGTTCTATCCCAGTCTTTCAACTATTCAGTTATTAATGGCAATCTTAAGATACAAGGTTAACATTCCCACTCATAAAAAGTATAGAGTTTGTCCTTAACCAAGTCCATTGTAATTGATCTTTGATGTTTACCTTATATTTCTCTTATTGAGGTCTTTTTGCAACAAAATCCTGAAAAGTCAGGCAATTCATTGAATCCTCCCCCCCTTGTTTATTTTTTTTTTTTCCATTCAGGATTATGCTTAACTTTGTTGGGTGTGTTATTTTTCAGCCCAGTTCTTTTACTCTTCAGTATGTCTCAAGACTTGTCTTTCAGTATAGGTATTGGTAGGTATTGTGTAATTCTAATTGTGGCTCTACCATATTTAAATTGGTTTTTTTTTTTCCCTGTTGCTCATATTTTCTTCTCGATTTTGGGATTTCAGAATTTAGCTATGATGTTCCGGTAGGTTTTCCTTCTAAGATCCTTTTCAGGCGGTGATCATTAAAATGTACACAGAGAGCAGAAGAAATTATTTCTATTTCCCCCTCTTGTTCTAACATTCCAGGACATTTTTTAAAAATTTCTTGTATTATTTTAGCCAGATTCTTTTTTTGGTCATAGTTTTCAGGTAGTCAGATTATTCTTGTTTTGATCTATTCTCCAAATAAGTTGTTTTTCTTATGTTTCACATTCTCTTCTACTTTTTCCATTCTTTGTTTTCTTTTATTATTTCTTGTTCTCTTATAATTTCACTGGCTTCCTCTTGTTTAATTCTGATTTTCAAGGAGTCATTTTCTTCCTTGAGTCTGGATTTCTTTTTCCAGTTTGCTGACTTTCTTTTCATCATCTTGTTTTCTTGTCTTTTTTTCCCCTCCTCAATAGCTCTCATTTGATTTTTCAAGTCTTTTTTTGGGTTCTTCTATGAATTCTTTTTGGGCAGGTGACCAGTCAATATTATTCTTTGACAAAGGAGAGGCTTCTTTTGCAATGTATCCTTCTCTACAAATGAACTCTGGTCATTTCTATTCCCATAGTGACTTTCTATATTGAGTTTTTTCTCCTTTTAAAAAATTTCTTTATAGCAGCTTACTATTGTAAGTTCCTTTAATCCTAGGATGTGGGGATGATGCCTCTGGCTTCTCAGGTCCTTCTTCCATTCTCCTTTTTGGCCTGGAACTGAAACCAAGAACTCCCTCCCAAAAGCCAGCAGCATCCCACTGTTTCTGTACCTGTCTATGTCTTATCAGCATAAAGTCCCTCAATTTTCCCCAACTTAAACACATATTCCTCACACTACCAGGTAGTAAAAGTTCCTGTCCCTGAGATTCTGGTTCCTCCCAACTCTGCTAACTCCAGGGGTTCAATGCTTGCTATTTCAGGGGAACTAGCCTGGAGGAGTTTATACTTAACACCTGTCAAACCTAATTGTCCAACTAGTATCTTTCTGTTGTCCTGAGATTTATTTTAAGATCTGTGGTTACAAGAGGACCACTGTTCTGCCCCATACCTTGTTTATTTTTACTGTTCTACAATTGTCCCAAGGCAGTATTTTGTATTGTTGGGGGGAGGTGAGAAATCTGGAGAGTTTAGAATTTTCTAACCTACTCTGCCATCTTTCCAGAATCTTCTTCCCAGAAGATCTCAAAGAATGTACTTACATATTTTCCCTCTTAAATTTATCACTACCACTACTGGCCACAGAACCATATAAAGATTTTGGTCCCACTTTGTGGAATTATTCTCTATCACCTTTTTTTGCAAGTTGCTCAAGCCTCTTTTCCTTGTCTCTTATCTTAGTTCAGTATTTCTGGCTCCCTAGAGGCCTGGCTTGAACCATCATTTAGGGGTTAGACCTTGTCAGCTTTCTCTCTGTCAACCTTTATCCTTGTTACATGTCTCTTTTGCCCTGTGTCCAGAAGCTCCACCTGGATGGCATCCAAGATAATGTTTTACCAGATGTGGCTGTCAGTGTGCCCAGAAGCTGCCTTGACCACAAAGACAGAATGTTGCCCTGAAGCCAACTTAACATATCTTGAGTTGCCAGAAACAGTAGACCCAAAATATACAGGAGAGCCAGGTAAAGGATGAAACTCTACCCTTACTGAACTGTGTGTCCTTGAGAGTTGAACTGGTTACAAAGCAGGCACTGGTCAGTCTGCACCAAACTGTGCAGCTGGGATCCTTTCAGATAGGCAGACCATCCTTCTTCCCAAGCTCCCCTTCTACTGCTCCCTTCCTTCTCCTCTGTCACTCCCATCTAGGAGGGGACTGCCTGCCCCCTCCTCCCATGAGCCCTCCTCTTTTTATTGTCCAAGGCCTTGTCTATATTGCAAGGTCATTGCTGGATGGGTATTTCTTTCTCCTTTAATAAATAATGTTACTACCAATATCTTATGGAGTCATGACTTTTGGTTAACATATCCTATAAAAAGAAGATTTCGATAAGGTTCTTACATATTCAATAGGCTTGAAGGATTTGACTCTAGCTGGAGAGCAGCCACAGGAAGTAAGGTCAGCATAGAGGCCTTCTTCTAACACACACTGGGTACTTGTGACATCCTCTTGGCAAAGCATGAGCCAGCTGAAAGATCAAAGTGTAGAAGATGCTGCCTGTTAACAATTATTTTTATCTCCTTTATGCTCAGTATTATGTTATGGCTAAGAAGAATATGGTAAGGAAATTAAACACTGTCAGAAAGAGAGGTAAGATTCATATACCTAAGAAAAATACAGAGTAAAGCAATGCAAATCTTGTAAAAATTCACAAAGATTATAAACAGAGAAAGGCTAAGAAGAAGAGTCCTGAACCAAGTCTTAATGGTAGAATCTGGATTATTAGTAAAGGTTAAGAGGCACAGAATAGCAAAAATAGAGGAATAAAAATAAAATGGGAGGTGGAGCATGAGGAAATGGTTGATAATTCATTACATTTACATGGCCATAAAGCATTTGGCCTTTCCCCAGTTCTCTAAGCAATGTAAGATAGTACCTTATTTTCTAGCTCTTAACTGCTCTTTATTATTTTTTTCCCTCTTTTAATCCTGCCTTCAAAATCAAGAAGTTTATTTTGCTTGTGACTGTCTCTTCCCTGATATTATTCTCCCTATTAATAGTATTTCTTTTCTCTGCCTATTTGTTTGGTTTTATATGTTTCTCTCTGTGTGAGCTCAATCCACCTTTTATTCATTTCAGATAAGAAATGAAGTTCATCTGACACCCTTATTCTTTTTTCTGTCTGTAAACTCTTCTTCTCACAGACCCAAGTTTTGAAAAGTGGCAAATTGTCTCCTCTTTCTTTGTCCTTCCTACACCAATGTGTTCTCTTAACCCTCCCTTCTCTTATCTCTCTTCAAAAAGAGCCAACCCACCTCTAATTTTCTTATCTAGCTGCCTCAATATCTTTTCAAAATAATATTCTGAAGGGATACTTGTTTCTTATTAGAACTGATATTTTTCTTTTGAAATGGTAACATTGCATCATCTTAGAGCTCCTTCTAAATGCTCAAATTTATCTTTCTAAGGTTGGTTTTCTTATGTTTGTTGTATTTTAAAGTTCCTCTGTCCTTTGCACCAGAAATGTTTGGAAATCTCTTTTCCATTAAAGATTCATTCTGCATCCCACCCTTCCCCCTGAAAGATCTCTCCAGAGTAACTTAGTATTTGTAAGTCACTCTCCTTTTCTTTTGGAATGCTGTATATTTTATTTCCAATGCTTTCTTCCAAATGTAATTTAAAAAAAACCCCAAAAAACAAAAACAAAAAACTCTTGCTTCATTTCTTCTTGACCTTTATATAGTCCTTGTGGAAAATCCATTCTTTCTTTTCAATCTTTGCTTGCAGTTATTGAGTTTATTCACTCAATCACCAACATTCAAAAATCTGTTATATTGATTACATTTTTTAAAGTTACTCATTTCTCTATCTTTAATTCTTGAACTGGAAACTGATGATAGGTTGTAGCTCTCCCTGTTATCACTGCACTTTGGGATAGGATGAGCAACACTGTTTTTTCTTATCCAGGATCTGTGTTTCTGAGCTGATTTTTTTTTGAGCTGCCAGGGTTTTTCTCAGTGCATCCTCTGCTCTTCCTTCCTTTAGACACAGATCCTCACACACTGAAAGTATCTTTGCCAGCTATCTTTTTTCTTGTCCATAGGCTTCCAGATCACTTTTTATGCACTAAATGTAGTCTCACTGAATTTCTTTTCTTTTTTTTTTTTAAATTAAAGCTTTTTATTTGCATAACATATGTATGGGTAGTTCCTCAACATTGATCTTTACAAAGCTTTCTGTTACAAATTTTCCCCTTAGTCCCCTCCCCTCCCCTAGATGGCAGGAAATCTCCTACATGTTAATTATATTAAAATACTTGACAAGTCGAATATATGTATACATATTTCCACACTTATCATTGTTGTTCAAGAACAATCGTATCTACATGAACAGAAAATATCTGAGAAAGGAAACCCAATGCAAGCAAACATCGATAGAGATCATGGAAATGATATGTTGTAGTCCACATCTCATATCCCTCTCTCTGGGTATACATGGCTTTCTTCACTGAACAATTGGAACTGGTTTGAGGTATTTCATTGTTGCAGAGAGCCATGTCTATCAGAATTGATCAGCATGTATCTCACTGAATTTCTTGAAGATTTTTCAGATAGGTGCAAATTTCAGGATTTTGCCAAGTAGGTATATGTGAAGTGAGCATTCTGCTTCCTATAGAGAAATCTTGTCAGTAGTCTGTATTTTTAAAAGAATGATCTGCCTTAGGAGAGTATGTCTATCAGGATTTCCCACACACTACTGAAATCACAGGTTCCAAACTATATAAAGGGAAAAAAAGTTATGTACACAGGAAAACTTCAATATACTTTTAAGCATTAAATATATTTCTTTTTTAAATAACTAGAAATATTTACACAAAAAATACTCACCATCCCCGAAGAACCTTAAATGAATGTGGTGTGAAGTCTGTCAAATCAGAAATATAGTCTGTGAAATCTACACAATTTCCTTGAAAATTTGGTTGATCATATGCTTTGAGCTATAAGAAAATAAAATCATAACTAAAAACTAGGAAAAAAGGCACCTGCCATCTCTAAAAGCCAAAACAAAATCCATCTTCTTTATGCACATAAAATCACAGAGATCAGTGACTATTTCATTGCATATCTTTCAATAAAAACAGACAGGAGAACATTCATCATACAATACATTTCTGGATAATAGTATTGGAAGTGTGTCCCTTCACAGATACACTCTGAAAAACAAACTTTTATCACTGGATCTGGAATTAGGAAAACCTGATTTCAAATTCAGTATCAGACACTTAACTATGTGGCCCTGAGCAAATCATTGGATTTCTGCCTGCCTGAGTGTCCTCATCTGTAAAATGAGGATAATAACAGCTTCTATTTCTTAGTGTTGCTGTGAGGATCAAATGAGATAATATTTGTAAAGTCCTTTGCAAAACTTAAGAGTACTATATATTGAATGCTAGTTATTATATTATTGTTAATATTATCATTCCTCATGCTTGTGTGAATAAATACTGTTCATTTATCTTTTTTTTTTTTTTTCACCTTCCCATATTGAGTTCCAGCCACAGAAAAACAAACCTGGAAACAAATCCATCTTCTGAAATAAATTAAAATTTCTCTTTCATGAAAATACTGCTTATGAATTCTATAAGTTCAGCTTCATTTCCTACCACATCTACCTAAAGAAAAAGAGGAAATTCTTTGACTCCTTTCCCCCCAAAAAAACATTTTGGAGAATAACTCAGTACTGCTTTTCAATCTAACTTTGTACCCACAATTAATAAAATAGGGGAATACAGAAGAAAATAATCAATTAATAAGTGTCTATCATGTACTAGGCTCTGAGGAAACAAAAATACCTCCCCCACACACTTTTATATCATTCTGAGCTTACAGTTTATCAGGTAGAATTCACACATAAAAGTATATAAAATAAATAATTTTGAAGAAGAAGACAGTAGCAACTGGGAAATCAGGCAAGAACAGCTATTTTAAAAGGACCAAGAAATTCTATGAGAGATAAGGAAGATCATAAGTACAGGGGATGGCCAGAAAGGACAAAGATTATGAGATAGATAAAAGAAGAAAAAGACCATTCTGACTTGAGTTAAGCAGTGTGTAAAGAGAAGTAACATATGGAAAGTAAAGTTTGGAAAAGCATGTTTATATCCGGTAATGAAAGGGTTTAAATGCCAAAGAGAGGAATCTGTATTTGATCTTGGAGATAATGGGGCACCAATGAAATTTATTAAATAGGGGAGTGATATAAGACCTATGCTTTAAAAACATCACATTGACTGTTGTGGAAGATAGAAAGAAAAAAGGAGAAAGAAATTTGAGTCAGCAGTTATAAGGTTATTACACTTATCCAGGTAAGAGATCGATCACAAGAGCCTGAAATAGGGTAGTAAATTAGAGGCAAAGTTATTTATGTAAGACACTGTACTGGGTTAGAATTAACCAGATTTGAAAATTTATGAGATAATTAAGAGAGAATGAGACATTGAGGATAATGCTGAATTTTTGAACCAGGTTGATTAGAAAAAAAAGTACCTTTGAGAGAAATAGGGAACTTCATAGGAGTTTGTTAAAGATTTTAGTAAAGAAATTTTTAATATTTAATATAATATCCCTTAGAAATGATGGGGACTTTATATATAACTCACATTTAAGGGGCTTAAAATCTTATAAAACACTATTATCATGGCTATTTAACACATATGGCATCCACAGAGTGAGTAGCTGGCACAATGGATGGAGTACTAGATGTGGAGTCCATAAAGGAAGAATCCCATCTCAGATATTAGCTGTGCCTATGAGCAAGTCACTAACCAATCTGCCTGCCTTTAGTTTCCTCTTCTGTAAAATGGGGTTAATAATAGTACCTATCTTACAGAGTTGTCTTGAGGATTAAATGAGAAATGTGTAAAGTACTTTGCAAATCTTAAAGTTATCATTAAGAAACTAACGTTCTGAGAAATCACTTTTTCATGGTGACACATCAAGGATCACAGATTCAGAGCTAAAAGGAACCTTAGCGTTTATCTAATACAATCTTTTTATTGTGTAGATGAAACCAAGGTCCAGAAAGTTTTGGTAGAAAAGAACAGAATCAGGCTCTGAACCCTGGTGGTCCCCTGACTTCAAATCCTATGTTCTTTCCCTTATACTGTTCTACTTCTAATACTATGAAAATAGAATTAACAGGGTATGGCAATTAATATATAAAGTAAGAGAGGAGGACTCATAAAAACCTTCAAGTTTCATTCTTTGAGGTAAATATTAAGATGCTTGTGTTATAAATTAAAATAGAGACATTAGTAAAGGGTACAGGCTTTGGAGGAAAAACAGGAATTCAAGCTTTAGGAATGGAGAATTTTAAAGTTTCATTAAGGGAGTGATAAGCTTGCTTCATCTTGGGGTTCCCCTGAATTCAGATAAGTCAGTCATTGCACTGATTTTTTAAGTTTGGCTAATTGTTACAATGTAATAATGTTATGGTACAAAATGTTCTCATGCTTCTGCCAATTTTAGTGCAACATTTAGTATGAGCTTAATATGTCTTCCTAAGTTCCTCTGGAGCCATTTCCATCTTGTTTTAGCAGCACAGTTGTTATTGAGGGCAGTGAGTTGGCACCAGTACCAGGCCAGAAGTTACAAAGATTCATTTTCCTGAGTTCAAATCTGGCCTCAGACCTTTACTAGCTTTGTGACTGGCCAAGCCAATCTGTTTCCTCATCTGTAACATGAGTTGGAAAAGGAAATGGCAAACCATTTTGGTATCTTTGCCAAGAAAACCCCAAATGTAGTTATCAAGTACTGGTTACGAATGAAAAACTGAAAATGACAACTGAATTTCTCAAAAATCATTCCATTCATCATTTTTTAACAGCACAATGATTTTCTATTACATTCTATACACTAAAATTTGCTCAGCCATTCCCCAAATGGCAAGATCTTCCTTATAATTTCCAGTTCTTTGCCAAATAAAAAAGTACATATGGGTCCTTTTCCTCTTCCTTAGTTACTATTTTTGGGAACATAAGCCTCATATTGCTATCGCTGGGTCAAAGGGCATATCCAATTTAATTGCTTTTGGGTCATTTTTCTATACTGTTTTACAAAGTGGCTAGATCAATTTGCATTTCCATTAACAGTACAGCCTCTTTTCACTCAGCCCTTACAACATTTGGCATTTTCCTTTTTTTGTCAACTAAAAGGTTATTTAATAGCATTTGTTTGATAAATAGTTTAGAACATTTTAAAATAGGTACTGATACTATGTGTTTCTTCCTTATATACCTTCCTGCTTCTATGTTTTAACCATCTATCAGTGGGGAATGGACAGACTTAACTACTAATACATTCCTCCATGTATGTGTATATTATATTTCACATACAATAGAAATATTTATTTCTATAATATGAATAATATATAATTGTATCATATGTAAGTGTACTAGTATTATATATAAATTTTACAGGAAACAGAACTAGTACTAGAGAGAAGTTTCAGTGAGTTTTGCCCCTGTATGAAAGAGAAAAAAAGTATTTAATAAAATAACATAGTTATATTTAGGAGTTAAATGTTCCAATTAAGTCTGAGCTAACTTTTTAAAAATGAGGACAAAAAAAACTTTTGGAATGGAAATATCAAACAACAGAATTGAGAAATGTAAATAATATATTATGAAAAGCATGTACTTTTCCATGTAAAACTAAATTCCCAGGATAAATCTGTGTTTAATTATTTGAAAATAATCTGAGTAGTTTAAAGGGTTATGCTGACCTTTTGCCCCAACTATCCTCTACTTGAACATGAAATCTTCTTTGTCTTGAAGGGTGCAAGATATTTATTGTAGCACTTTTTTTTGTGATAGTAAAAAAAGTGGAACAAAGTAGGTACCTAATGATTATAGAATGGCTGAAAATTTTGCTCAACAAATAGAATAGCACTGTGATGAAATAAAAATATGAAGAATGCAGAAAAAATAGAAGACATAATAGATACAAACCAAGATAAATATATAAAATGATTATAATATGCATTTTAAAATACTGCAATTTCAAACTCATTTATTGTAATGTGCTGAATATTTCATACACTAATATGTGACCAATGTCATTGGTTTTTTCTTTTATTTCAAGATAGGGTTTTATCAGAATTATGTCTGAGAAAAAAAGAATTTACAAACTTTTGCTAAAAGAACCCTATTGTAGAAATGCTAGGTTTGACATGGATTTTTCTTATTTTTATTTTACTCTTTAAAACTGGCAAAGGAAGGAAACATCTCTTTTGGTTCTTCTCACTCCCCTAAACTATATTGTCTTATACTCTTTTTTCTACTATAGTATGATTTTCTTTTAAAAGAACAGCACCCATATTGAGTTTGTGACAATGAAATGGAAAGCATCTCCAAACACACAAAGAGAACTTTTACAAGTGAAACTATTAATATACTTGACCAGTTCCATAAAGTTGCTTTACTTTTAAAACACTTCCAATAACATATTTTTTATAGTTTACTATTTACAAATCAATATGGAAAAAGAAAAGGAAAATAAAATGAAGACTGATAGACATTAAAATGACACAGAAAGCTACAAACTTAAAACTGAGTTTATAAAAGGAGAATCTTTGTACAAATGTACCTAAAAACTTAAGAAACTAAAAACATATGCTATTCAATTAAAAAAAAAAGTATGCTAAGGACAATATATAGTGGGGAAATTATACTATAACCACATAACGTAATGATGAATGATAATTCATCCCTGAGAAGAATTTGATGTGAGAAGGAGCAATACTGGACAAAATCAAAGGATGGTTATTTATTGAAGTACCAAATGAACACTAGTATAAGATAATTCCTGGAAACTGTTAGGCCAAATATAATAAGACCTCATTTTTATACATTGTTTGATGTCATATTGTTATTTTAATGTAATGTTTCTGAAAAATGACATTCTTATTTATTTTTGACAATGAGAGTAGAAATAAGATGGAAATTACAGTATTATTGTTTTTAAGAAGAAATGTGGTTTCAGAAACAATTTAACATTTAACAGATTAAGCAAGGAAATTTCACCAAAAAAACTGTATGAATAAAAATGTGACCCAAAGGAGAGGATGGGAATGGGGAAAAATAGTGGCAGGGACCCAAATTTACTGACATTGTTGGAGAAAGACAAAAGGAATTGTGAGAAATCCAGTGAATATAGCCATTGAAAAATCAATGCTTACATTACAATGTCCCAAATATATTATAAGCCATATTGTCACTAGATAGGAAACATCAGAGCAGGGGATCTTATCAGAAAGGTAAAAAGATTTACAACAAAGCACTTAAAAAGTATCCAAAAAAAATGATGCTTCTTTTAACATACCAAATATGGAGGTTCATTTATCCCAAGAGGTTCCTGCAAAAAATATGTATTTACAAAAAAATTATTTTAAAAATTATGCATACATTTTAAATTATCTTTTTGAAATACTTAAAAATAAAACCAAAATGCTTATACTAATTTTGTGGTTCATTTCATGAACCACTGGGACCAAAATACAAAAAAATTTAAAGAGCAAGGGAAAGATGCACCAGTGGAAATGGAGAAGAATTCATTAAGTCACCAACAGATCTATCGATGGCTTATAATGTTGATAAAGATTATCCTGTTTTATTTTATTTTAGTCCCTTTCTGGGTAACGCTGCTAGCAGAAACTTTCTAAGTTACACCTCAGGCCCATTTTACACCAGGAGTTCTCAACCAGTCAATCACGTATTTAAAAAATATTCTGCAAACTGCATTTCAATAGTATTCCTTTTTAATCCTGAATTTTTTTATTTTGTGATTTAAAAACATATTCTGAGGCTCCATCTCAGAAAGCATTCTGAGATGGGAGTCCTTAGTTTCACAACTCTGCCAAAGGACTCCATGATACACAAAAAAGTCAGGAATCCTTGCTTTGCCCTGCAGGGCTCGATGATTATTGTGAAAAGTGACTGCACTGTCTACATTCTCAGGGAGACAATAGCCCTTTCAGAGGCAGGATCTTCATATATGGTGGGGGGTAACTAACCCTCATCCTGTCACAGATTTCTTTGCAGTTTGGTGAAGCCAATGAACTCCTCAGAACAATGTTTTAAATGCATAAAACAAAATACATATGATTATAAAGTAAACCAACAAAGCTGAAAAACAATTATAATATTTGAAAAACAAATTTATTAACATCAGGTTAAGAACCCTAAAGGATACTCTTCTCTCCCTATATTCCCAAATAGACCATGCCAACAATGGTAAAGCCCCTATCTTTAGAGGCTAAATTAAAATATTAAATTTATCCCCCAAACTGCTAGACCAAAGATCTGATTTAACATGTAAGTAACATTTAACAAATTATCGGTGCTACCTTTTAGAGATGTTTATAGTTACATATATAACCTCACTGTGATCAACTCCAAAAGTATATAAGGGTAACAAAACTAATCAGTGACCTTTTATATTTATTACTAAAGTATTTATAATTTAACTGATAAGCCCAGTTGCATGTATTCAATTGGTAATATTAAAAAATTAACTCACCAGTCTAACAGGCCTTATTGACATGATTTGGTTGTTGGATCCTCCCCAGTCAAAAAAGCTCTTATATTTCCCTTTCTCTAGTATATACTGTTCTCCACAGAAGAATCGTTGTTGGTAGCCAACCCAACTAATAAAGAAAAAAACCAAAGTTAGGAAATTCAGCAGGTAGATAATGTCTAATTTTAATAATAAAAAAATACTCTGCAAAAAACTTACACTCCACTTTTAACATGAATTGATCTTGTTTCATTACCAAACCCAACTTCTTCCAAATCAGGAATATCCCGATTAATAATAGTAACATACTTTGAGTTTTCCATATCAGACTCAAATAGTGTGATTGAAGATTCTATGAAATTCTAAAAAGAGAAAAAAAATTAGGGGAACACAACTAAGGTGTTTTATAGATAACTGCATTTTTGCTTAATTTTTTTTATAACTTATAAAATGCATGTACAAAGGATTTCATGTAGAGGATGACCTCTATCTCAAACCTATTTTATTTCTGTTTATTCCTATTATCAAGTGGGCCTTTTGAATAATTAATACAAAACACCTCCAGTTTTTACTATTCAAAAAAATAACCATAACCAACAAATTATGCATTTTCCATTTTAATTATAGTATTTTAATAAGGAAAAAAACTCTCTCACAAATAGAGCTTTCCTAAAGTTAAACAAATAAGCTTCCTGGAGTTCATCAGGGTAAGCTTAGATGAAAGGATTTTTATATAGGTATGGTTGGAACTAGATGTGTGTATGTTTGTATATGTGTATGCATGCTTCAGGTGAGGAGTAGGGAAAATAGTAGGGTGAAGATTTTCTATTTAATTACAGTATTTTACATTAAAATTTCTAGCAGTTTTTGGGATAATTTAATATTTTAATTTAGCCTCTAAAGATAGGGGCTCAAGATTATTTCTTGTGTACCAAAAAGTAGAAATGAAAATATAAAAACCAAATGCTTCATCTCTATCTCTTTAACTATGAACACTTTTTTTTCCTCAATTATTAGGTCTCAAGAAAATATGCTATGATTTTACAAGTATTTATCCTTTACTTTTTTTTTTTGAGGCAGGAATTTAAAGACTTCAAGTTAAGAATTTTCCTTTTTGAACAATTATATTTTTAAATACAAAGGAATTATCTGAAAATCAAACAAAATACTAGCTGAGGAAGCAATAATAAGAGCAACAGCTTTATTTAAAGGCAAATCATCCTCCACCACTCCTCAGTTATAGCACTAATATTTTCATTCTCTGTCTCTGTCTCCACCTTTCCCCCATGTATATCTAATAGTTTTTTTCAGATGCATGATATTGAGAAGGATATGTTAGTGATGCTTGAAGGATCATAAAATGCAGCAAAAGTACTTTAGAAGAAAAAAAAATTATGTATCCCAATTAAAACACACACACACACACACACACAAAAAAAAAAAAAACCTAAAGGAGAATGTACTCAATATAGGCCAGTGAGCTTTAGTTCCCAGGGAAAATATAGAACTTATTGTTAGAAAGTTGCTAAATAAAGAAAAATGGTCACCAAGAACTAGCAATAATTAGCACAGCTTCATATGAAGAAGAGATCAAGTTGGACTGTTATTTTCCTTTTGTCAAATTATTGGTACATTAATAAAATAGATCTGTGTATACACACACACATATACAAACATATTCTAAAATTTAGATAAGCTATATGTGGTTTATCTAGATTTTTGTGAAGCACCTGATGAATATTATGCTATTTTTATAGAAAAAAAAAATAGAGATGTGAACTCAAAGAATAGTCATTATGGTTCTCCAACATGTAAAAGGAAGTCTCCAGGGACTGCCTTCAGGCATCTCTGACTTCCTGTTTTAACAATTTCAATAAGGACTTAGATAAAGATGTAGAAAGCAAGTTTACAGATTTACAAATGATATAAATAGTTCTGTATTGTATATAAAAACACTTTCGAATTTTAAGAAGAGAAGAGATAATTAATAAAAGCAGACTTGTATTAACTGATGAAGAGTGAAGTAAAAGAAAGCAGAACAATGTATACAATAACATTGTAAAGAAAACTGACTAAGAACTGAAAAATCTTTCCTTTCCTATCATACAATTTTGGAAAGGAAAATGGAAGGAATATGGATAGGGGGAAATTGGAGGGGGACAAAGGGAGGGGAGGGAAGGACAGAAAGAGAGAGGAATAAAGATGAGGAAAGACAAGGAGAAGGTAAAGGAGAGAGAGAGGATTACTAAGGGATTAAAAAAAATACCTAGACAGTTCCAGTAAGACTTGTGATAAAAGTGCCATCCATATCCAGAGAGAGAACTACAGACAATGTGCATCAAAGCACAGTATTTTCACTTTTTGTTGTTTGTTTGCTAGCTTTTTTTTTCTTGTGCAGTGACAAATATGGAAATAGGTTTACAAGAATTGCACATATTTAATTTCTATCAATTGTTTGCTGTCTTGAGGAAGGGGGAAAAGGGTAAAGAAGAAGAAAAATTTGGAACACATGGTTTTATAAAGGTGAATGTTGAAAACTATTTTTGCATATATTTGAAAAAATAAAATACTATTTAAAATATCTAGAACAGAAAGTAGGCCAGAAAGTAGCATAGACAAGCTTTTAGTTACACATTCAACTTTATTGACTTAAATAAGACAAAAAGATTTCCCCAGGTCATTCTGTCAAAATTCAAACCCAAGATTTTTTGACTTTGGTACAACATTCTATTCATAACACTATTTGTGAAGGTAAAGATTGGAATATACCATATTTGTTAAACATATCATACTGTCTATTGAACTTAAATTGCTTTAGTTTCAGGTACCTCCTACCTCAGCTCTATTTTTAAAGTATTAAAAGAGAAAAAAATGAATTCATTCAAAACTGGATGTAGGCTGTTCTGAATAATGAGCTAAAATTTTTCCTTACCCCATGTAAGAATAATGGGACTAATGAATGTCTAATAAATGTTTCATCTTTTGTACTATGTTTTGCTTTGCTTTATTTTTTAAAGTATACTTTAACATTAATTTAAAAAAAATTCTCTTCCGAATTCTCTTCATACTTCCAATCCCTTCCTCATCCACTGAGAAGGCAAGCAATATGATACCCTTTATATATGTGAAGACAAGCAAAATATATTTCCATATTATCCCTATTGCAAAAAAAAAGAAATAGAGCAAGAAAAATAAATGTAAAACAATGTGTTTCAATCTGCACTCAATTTAACAATTATCTTTTTGGAAGTTTAGAGCTTTCACCTTGAGTCCTTTGGAATGGTCTTGGATTACTGTTTTGCTCAAAGTACTCAATTTTTCACAGCTGATCATCCTTACCATATTGTTATTATGATGTACAATGTACTGGTTCTGTTCATTTCCCTTTGCAACTGTTCATTTATGCCTTCTTTAGTTTTTCTAAAGATATTATGCCCATCATTTCTTATAGCACAATAATATTCTATCACAATCATATATCACAACTTGTTCAGCCATTTTTCAGTTGATGGGCATCAACTCAATTTCAACTCTTTGCCACTACAAAAAATGTCTCTAAAATGTTTTTTGGTACACATAAGTCCTTTCTTTGCTTTTTTTTTTTTTTTTTTTAAATACTGTAATACAAATCGAGAGAGAGGTAACATGGAATTGGTTTTAAATGAGGAGTCAATTACTACTTATCATTTTAAGATAGATTCCATTTATTCTTATACATTATTCTAGTGTTTTCAACTGAATGAGTGCTGTTTTTGTTAAAAGCTTTTTCTGAATCTGTGATTTAATATGACATCTGTTATTGATGTAGCCATTTTTGCTTAGAGATCTCCTAATATGTGAACCAATTCTGCAATCCTGATCTGAAGTCTATCTGTCATAAATATATGATCTTTGGAATGCATTACTATAATCTCTTTTCTAATATTTTATTTAAAATTTGTGCATCAACATCCATTAAGGAAATTAGCCTGTTCACTGTCTCTGTTATAGCTCTCTCTGGTTTAGATATCAAAACTATATTGTATCATGTTTTCTAAATAGTTTATAAAGCACTGGAATTGTTCTTTAAATGTTTGGAAGAAAGCACTTGTAAATCCACCTGATCCTCAGGAAATCTGCTTGATTTTTAATAGAAAATCTGAACAGTATCAAGTGAAGTCATGAAATTGCCAATCATTCCAGAAAACAATCAGAAACTGTCCTAAAAAAGTGACCAATGGGCAGCTAAGAGGTGCAGTGGATAGAGCACCAGCCCTGAAGTCAGGAGGACCTGAGTTCAAATCTGGTGTCTCAGACACTTCCTAGCTGTGTGACCCTGGGCAAGTCACTTAATCCCAATTGCCTCAGCAAAAAGCAAAAAAAAAAAAAAAAAAAAAGTGACCAATAATAGTTCTATGCTCTTTGACTTGGAGAGACCACTGCATTAAAAGAGAAAAAGGTCACATATATAACAGAATATTAATAGCAGAAATTTTTCTGAGAGCAAAAGAATTAAAAATAAAATATATGTCTTTCAGGTGGGAACAGCTGAATAACTGTAGCATGTGAATGCAATGAATATTACTCTATCATAAGAAATGATAAAATAATTCAAAGAATTGGAAATGGAAAACAAAATACAAAACTGAATGCTGTGTAATTATAATAAACAAGCCTAGACCAGAAAAAAGAATTGACAAAATGTACTTTCTTTCTTTAGAGAGATGGGGGTGGTGGTGCATAAGAAAATAGAAAATGGCTTATACTTATATATATGAGTTGGTTTTCCTGAATTATTCATTTTTTTCACTTTCTTTCAAAAGGAGGTCTATCCTCCCTTAGGAGAAATAATATACTGGAAAATAGATATAAAAGACATCTAAAAAAACCCCCCAAAAACCCCAAACCAGAAAACTGAACTTGGTATAACAATGAAAATCTACAGAACATGCATCAAAAATTAAGTCTGACCTGAATTAAGAGATGAACTACTACTTAGAAAAACAGATATACTAGATATACTTATATCAGTATATTTCTTTCAGACACAAGTAGTTTCTAGTTTATACTGAAATGTATAAGTATACATATACTTATACACATTATATACTGTATATATATATATATACATATACACTTATACACACACACACACACACACACACACACAAATAGCTTCCATTATTTGTCTATTACTTCTGCATAATCTAGAATTTC
This sequence comes from Myrmecobius fasciatus, assembly GCA_023553655.1. Lineage (NCBI taxonomy): Eukaryota > Metazoa > Chordata > Mammalia > Dasyuromorphia > Myrmecobiidae > Myrmecobius > Myrmecobius fasciatus. The sequence continues at coordinate 713,670 of JAJPUD010000385.1, read as the reverse complement.
TCAAACCCTGTAAAGGATGATTAAAAAAGAGACAAAATACTAAAGGATAGCTAATAGAAGCAGGTTTTACAGCCACCTTGAAGTCTGCTTTAATTAGTTGTTCCCAGGTATATGTTTAGTAGGAATTTACAAAGCAAAAGGTATGATGTATTGGTTTATTTATTTATTTATTTTTTTGCTGAGGCAATTGGAGTTAAATGACTTGTCTAGAGTCACACAGTTAGGACGTGTTAAGTGTGTGAGGTCAGATTTTAACTCGGGTCCTCCTGATTTCAGGGCTGGTGTTCTATCCACTGCACCACTTAGCTGACCTAGTATGATGTATTTTTAAAACAAATTACTGTAAACTCATAACCCCTAGGTAGATAAGATTTGTCTATCTAAGCATCCTGAGAAATCACTAGAAATATGTTCACAATTTGTTAATAAATAATATATGTTCCAAAAAATATCATGACAATATGGCAAATAACATACTGAATTAAGCACTTTACTCTCATGACACTCAGATGTCAACAACATTTTATAATTTTCTAATCTGCACAAAATTATAACTGATTTTCAAAGATTAATATTAAGATAGAGGGGAAAACAAAGACAGAAAAACAATGAAAACTTACTGCTTGTAAGTACCGGAAAGACAATATAGTGCTATTCAATGTCTCCCAGGTACTAATGTCTTCATATTCTCCTTCCTCAAGCAGAAACTGTTGGCCTTTAAAATGTTCTTTTTCATAGGCAACCCACCTAGACATGCATATAACACAAATTCCAGTTAAAAAAGCTGTAGTCAGTGAGGATAATAAGGAAACAATAAAAAAAAACCTTAATTATTACAAATCTAAACCTACAACCAACACTAGCTTTCTTTTAGCTTAAAAACAATCCTCAGGGCCATGAAGTTTTTCCTAAACAAGGGATTAATTGTAGGCACACAACACAACTATCTCTTTCTGAATGTTTGCAATGTGATCTGATACCATTATGCTTCAAAACAAATGGGAATCCTATTAGGGAAAAAATACAAATTAAAAATGAGGAAAAAAAGCAACTACAACTAAACTAAATCCTGGAAGGTCATCCCTGTTTTTATCACTGATAACCAAAGGTTCAAGCTTAAGGCTTTCTATAATAGATCAATTATCCAAAGATAATCAAAAGATAATAGTACTTAATGTCAAAATAAAATGCAGTTTGAGAGGGAATACGTAAAATAACTAGAAAAGTTTGAGTTGCTTTGTAGGAAGTATTGGTTGCTGTCTTGTCATCTCTAACAGTTATACCAATATATTTTACCTGAAAATATCCTATATGTCTTTAAAGAAATGTAGGGCTTAAGATATTGCCTGGCAAAACATATTGGCATCACTATTGAAGATGACAAGAAACTGGAAGGAAGCAAAATTAATATCTGCTTCCAAGTAAATTAAATAACCAATAAAAATAAAAAAAATAAGCAACACAGAAATTGGGTAAGTAAAAACCATCTCTTGAACTTAATATAGGCTTTCATGAATATGTTATTAAATGTCTTTTGTTTTTAATTAGCAAATGATATACGAATAACAACTGGAATAACATTTTCATGGGATTTTTAAAATTTAGTGAAAAAAATTTAGTGAAAACAGATTTTACAAAGTTATTATTAAAATTTGAAAGGAAATTTCATTAAAAAAAATAAACTACATCCAATCAACCAAGCAACAAGCATTTATTGTGGACCTACTATGCTAAGCATATATCCTGTGCTAAGCACTAAGAATACGAAATAAAACATGAAACAACCCCACCCCCCCAATTCTCGATAAATTTAAATTCTATATGAGGGAAAGTGACATGTGCAATATTTACACATATGAGAATATATATATAAAATAAACACATGAAAAATAAATACAAGGTAACTTCAAAGATATTTGGAGATCACAAACAATTAATACTGTAAATTCACTACTCACACTCCACCAATGACACGAATTGATGCAATTCCAAAGAAATTCTCTTCATTTCTGAAAAGCTCTGGGACAGAATCTACATGTTCATTAAACTCCTTGGCTTGTCCAAGGAAATGTGTTTTATCATATATAATCACCTAAAACATGAATAAGAGATATTTAATGTACAGAATGGTTAAATTGACTAATTTTAAAGAGACACTAAATCAAAGGAAACAAGATAAAGATAACACCACAAGAACTTTATTTTATTATTATTATTTTTTTTCTGACTTTTTGCTGAGGCAATTGGGGTTAAGTGACTTGCCCAGGGTCACACAGCTAGGAAGTGTCTGAGACCAGATTTGAACTTAGGTCCTCCTGACTTCAGGGCTGGTGCTCTAACCACTGCGCCACCTAGCTGCCCCTCCACAAGAACTTTAAAAGCCAAAATTCATCATCATAAAAACACATCTATATGAAATAGCAAACATTTCATTACATTTATATATTGCAGTGCTCTAACAACATATTGGGGGAAAGCACTATCCTAGTACTACTTTTTTGGATGGAACTTAGGAAAGACAGTGCTGAATTTTACTGGAAATAGTAACAGCTTATATTTCTGTAATGCTTTTAAGGTTTACAAAACACTTTAGGTAAATTATTTCATCAGATCTACAAAGCAACCCAATTAGGGACTCCAGATATCAACCCCATTTTACAGATGTAGAAATTAAGGCTCACTAAGAACAAAGTTGGTTTCACTTTTGTATACTTTTGTTTAATTTCCCCTAATAGTGCTTAATAGCTTCATTTAATTTATTTTAAGTAATGAATAAAATGAGGCTCAAAGAAATCCAGGGACTTGTTAGTGGTTATTAATAGCTTAATAACCAAATATCCAACGCAGGATTTGAACTATTTCCTTCCAATTACAAATCCAGTGTCCTTTTGACTATACCACTCACAGGAGAGTAAGTATGTGAAAATTTCCCTCTATTTGCATCATCTTAAAAAAATCCACACAAAAATAAAAGGGGAATAAGACAAGTTATTAAACACATTTCAAGTTTATAATCAAATCCTTTCTTCTCTTTTATCCAATTCCAATTCATCTATATAAGCTACATGTCTATACATGAATATACTAATTTTAGCAATTCAATTTATACAAAATTAAACACCTTATTTTTTTACCTCTCCCATGAACTTCCTAATTTTTGTGAAGGATCTTATCACCTAGGTTCATAAACTTGAGACATCTTTGACTTTACCCTTTTCTTCCAGTCCTTCCCTCCCCTATCAGTTAGATTCTAACAGAGCATCTGCCACATGATGTTACTATTTGTCTCATTATTTTATTAGCATCTTAATTGCTCTTCTGGCCTCTAGTCTTTCTCCTCTACAATCTTTCCTCAAAAAGACTTCTAAAAACAGTCTTAATCATATTACTGCACTGCTCAAAAATCTTCAAATGGCTCCCTATTGTTTAGAAAAAGTATAATTCTTTTTATGGCATTTAAGACCCTCAACAATCTGTTAACAATGTAACTATTCACCTTAACTTCATATTATTTCTTTCTTATCATTTTCTGTATTCATTCCAAACTAGTTTATGCCTCATGCTTTAGCACCACCCCCTATTCCCAGACCAGAAGAAACTCTTATTTGCCTTTCAAATTTCTTATCTTCCTCTGAGATTTAACTCTGTGTCACCTTCTCTCTAAAGCCTTACTATATATGGCTACTCCTTGTTGTTATGACTCATTCATCAAAACTTCCCTCCCAGCTAGGTGGTGGAGTAGGAGGACCTGAGTTCTAATCTAGTCTCAGACACAACACTTCTTGGCTGTGTGAGCCTGGGCAAGTCACTTAACCCCAATTGCCTCAAAAAACAACAACCAAACACCAAAAACAAAACCAAAAAAACCCCCCAAAACCTACTTCCCTCCACTCCCTACCTTATACATAGCACAGTGCCTAAGCACATAGCAAGCATTTAATAAATGTCTGTTGTTCTGACTTATGTGTTATTGATCTGCGCATGTCCTGCCTTCACCATTAGGATGTAGCTGCCATCTTTAAAGGGCAAAGTATGATTCATTTTATCTTGATACTGCTAGAACTAGCAGAGAACCTTGCTTTCCATAAGTAGTAAATAAATATTAGTTAAATTTAATTCAGGCATTTATTTCAGAGTTGAACATCAGAAGAAAAACTGAACAGACATAAAATTTCAGAAAACAGTTTCTGTTGTTTCACACATCTCTTGTCCTATAGGACTCAAGAAATGATGAGAACAATTTTCCCAGACTCATAGTGTTGAATGGTGTGAAGAGCTCTTGGCTGAGAATTTTCTCCACTTCAGGCAGGAGAATTAGATTAGTCTCCTATTCCCAAGATAATTAGGGGAAGAGTTGTGTCCACAGTCAGAGTGATAGATCAATGAAAAAAGTTCTTGTAAACAGAATAAGAGCCTCCTGAAGACCATTAAATCACTTCTTCAGCAATTATAAATCCAGATTATAGAATGTGCATACATTAGGAAATAGATTGAAGGCATATTCCTAGGAACAGACTTAATAATCCAAGAAAAGAGTTAACATGTATACAAATAACTAATATAAGGCAGTATGTGAGTATGGAAATTTGAAGTAAAGAAGAAATCATTTTTGACAAGGACTGATGAAGGCAAACAGGAAAGACTCCATGAAGAAAGTAATATTAAAACTGAGTCTTGATGAATAGGTAGAATATTAATAAACAGAAACTTAGGGAGGGATAAGTCAAATGCAAGGAAATGAAGGTATATTTAAGCACTAGATATTAGTTCAATAAGACTAAAGTTTAAGGTATGCATAGAAAAGAAATAGGAAAGATGGTATTAGGAAAAGAGGTTGGGGTCAGATGTATAGTAGTAGCTTTAAATATAAGGCTAAGTAACTTGAACTTTATTTTATGGAAAATATTGGAAGTCACTAAATGTTTTTGACTTAAGTAAGGTAGAGAGAATGATGTGATCATATCTGTGTTACAATAATAACTGTGTTTTAGAAAGACTACCCTAGAAAAAAAGTTGGAGAATAGTCTAGATGCAGAGAAAGCAGTCTAGACATAAGATAAGAGTCAATATCATGGTGACAGTTGTTAAATGAAAAGGAAGAAAATGGATAAAATAAATATTTGAAGGCAGAATGAGCAAGATCTGATAAATGGATAGAACGGAGGAGGGGGAAGAAAGGTGCTACAAGGAGAAAAAAATCAGTCAAAAATGACTAAGTTTAAAAGCTAAATTGTCTAAGGCAGGGGTTCTAAATCTTTTATGAAATATAGATGTATATGGGTGTCTGCTGAAGCCTAATGATCATTCCTAGGGGGATTACAAAGTATACTAATTGTAAGAAATATCAAAATATTAGAAGCAAAGTCTTTCTTCTCCCTTATTCACCTTGAAATTACTTTTATTTGCAATTAATTCATCCTAACAAAAATTATACCTAAAACAAAATCATGTCCCAAATTTTCAATAACTTGCTTCTTTTTATATCTTAGAACAACAATATCTATTTCCTCCTTTTAATAAGTTATAATTTATATTTTATACCATTCTATTTAGGTCTTATTTCTCTTCCAAACTCTTCAGTTACTCCTCTCATTTCCATTTCTCATTCTATCTTAGAAATGTGATCTGTCCTCAGTCCTCTGATCTTCATTTTCCACACTGGTCTTAGAGATCTAATTTATTTGTCATGGATACAACTATAATTTCTGCAAGGATAACTCCGAAGTCTTGACTATTCTCAAACTCCAGGTCATGGCTCTAATTAGTTGCAGGACATGTCTCCTTAGCCATTATCCTAGCAACCTCAGTTTGTTAATATGAATTAATAATGTGACAAAATAATATTGCTAACATATTGTTTTGAGATTTGCAAAGTGCTTTAAAAACAGTCTTGTTTTATTCTCATCATATCCCTGGGAGGCAAGTGCTGTCTTCTCCATTTTACAGCTTAGGAAACTAAGCAGATGGGGTGAAGTGATTTGCCCATGATCACACAATTAGTAAGTATCTGAAGCTGAACTAATATCCAGATCTTCCCCACTTCAAGTCCAGCACTCTGTCCACTATGTAACCTAGCTTTCTATATAACAGCCTAGAATATTTGTGCCATTTTGGGATATATTAAAAGCAGCAGAATGATAAATTCTGTGCTCTGGTGAAACAGATCTGTTCAATTCCGAGTTTAACAAGGACATTGTATTTACCAGACACTGTGGATACAAAGACCTCATGACCTCAAAGAGCTTATGTTCTAATGAGGGAGATAATATATGCCTAAATCTGTACATAATATGATTTATGCAGAATAGAAAAAAGATAGCCTTAGAAAGGAAGGCACTTTATAGAAACTAGGGATACAGAGAAAAGCCCTCTATTAAGTCAGAGAGTAGACAATACTTACTCTTAAATTCATAGGCATTTCCACCTTCAATCCACCCTAAGAAAAAAAAGATAATTTAAAATTAAATATATATACATATATGCATATCTATAAACATAAGTTTATATGAAGGAACTATCTGTGATTCACAAATTCATAAATTGTATGACAATCTGAAATTAATAAAGACTACTTGTAGATTTAATTATAAATTAAGCAAGAAATTGTTAATATCCCTCAAGCATTTATGTTGAATTATACCTGCAATTAAAAGCTTGTAAACATCTTAGCAGCTCTAGCCATTAAAGAGAAGAGGGCTTAGAATACAATATTTCAAAAGAAAAAAAAAGATAATTTTACAATTAAGAATAACCTATCTGGGAAAACTGAATGTAAATCTATGTAGAAAAAAAAAACTAATATAATAAAACAAAACACTTCTCTAAGAAATCTTGATGGAAAGATTAGAGCTGAATAGAAACTGAAATTTAAAGAAAGGAGTCAAAAAATACTAAAAAATAAATAGATTTTATCAATCAGATGAAAATCTATAGGTGGCACAGTAGATAAAGAGCAATGGATCTGCAATCAGAAAAACTTATCTTCTTAAGTTCAAATCTGGCCTCAGAAATGTACTGTGTGATTTTGGGCAAGCCACTTAAGCCTATTTGCCTCAGCTTTGTCATCTATAAGATGAGTTGGAAAAGGAAATGGCAAGCATTCCTGGATATTTGCCAAGAAAACTCCAAATGAGTTCACAAAGAGTCATACACAAATGAAACTGAAAAATAAGTTGGGTTAGTTGTCCTTTATTCTTCAAAAGAACCAAATTTCTACCCCTATATTGGCTGATCAGATCAACATTGGCTCAGAAGGTTCTATCATTTTTTTCAGGCAAAATAGTTCATATGAATATTTAAAGTGAAAAATGGCTCTAAATTGTGCACCTCACAATTTCTTTTGTGCTATCATTTCTGCTTTGCTCATAGAACATAATGCCTTCTTTGATATGGGCATTCTTTGCTGAACAGCTGTAGCCCAGTGTTGCCCATGTCTCACAATCAATTCCAAAATTCTTCAAAAACACCTTGAAAGTGTTTAATAATTTCTTCTGTTTTCGATGGGAATGTTTGTTTTCTGTGACTTCTCCATAATAAAGTCTTTTAGGCAAATACTATGAGAAAGGCCTCATTTTTCAAATATATAGAGAAATGAGTTAAATTTATAGAGAGAAGAGCGATTCCTCAATTGATACATGGCCAAACAATATGAACAGACAGTTTTCAAAGTAATCAAAGCTATCTATATGCATATGAAAAAATTCTCTAAATCACTACTGATTAGAGAAAAGAAAATTAAACAACTCTGAGCTACCACCCCATATCAGATTTGCTAATAAGACAGAAAAGGAAAATGACAGATATTAAAGGGAATGTGGGAAAATTAAGAAATTATGATCTATTGGTGAAGTGGTATACTTATTCAATCATTCTATAGGGCAATTTCGAACTATGCTCAAAGGGCTATAAAACTGCATACTCTTCGACCTAGCAATACTACTATCAGATGTATTGTTAAAGTATAATGGGTCACTGTGTAGATCAGTTACTAAGTCTCTCACAATTGATCATCATTACAATGTTCTCCTGGTTCTGATTTATTTTTCATGAGTTCATATAAATCTTCCCAGATTTTTCTGAAACTATTCCCTTCACTTCTTATTTTATTCTATCACATTCATGTACTATACCTTCTTTAGTCACTCCCCATTTGATGGGCATCCCTTCAGATTCCAATATTTTCTCTCTACAAAAAGGATTACCATAGTATTTTTATAGGATCCTTTTCCTCTTTAAATCAATCAATCAGAGAATTATTAAGCACCTACTATATGCCAGGCACTGTGCTAGGTACTTTTTTAAAAAAAATCTTTTTGCTGAGTGAAGGCATAGGCAGTTTTATAATTTTTTGGGCACAGTTCCAAATTGTTTCCCAAAATGATGGGATTAGTTCACAGCTCTACTAAGAGTGCATGTCATTTTTATCATCTTAGCCAAACTAACAGTTATGAAGTAGTGGCTCAGAATTGCTTTAATTTGTATTTTTAATATTATTAATGAGAACATTTTATTATAACTATTGATAACTTTGATTTCTAAAAACCATCTGTTAATATTGTTTGATCCTTTAGCAACTGGGGAATGAGTTTTCTTCTTATAAATGTGGCTCAATTCTCCAGTTTAGAAATGAGATGTTTTTTTTTTTTTTTTTTTTTTGCTTTTTGCTGAGGCAATTGGGGTTAAGTGACTTGCCCAGAGTCACACAGCTAGAAAGTATCTGAGACCAGATTTGAACTCAGGTCCTCCTGACTTCAGGGCTGGTGCTCTAAGCACTGCACCACTTAGCTGCTCCTTAGAAATGAGATCTTTATTAGAGAAAACTCACTGCAAAGATTATTTTCTGTTTTTAGTTTAATTTTAGTAGCACTAGCTTATTTTGTGCAAAAACTTTTTAATTTTATGTAATAAAAATAATTAATTTATTTCTAGTGAGCCTCTCTTGCTTGATCATGAATTCTTCTAAATAAAGATCTGGCATAGGTAATTTCTCTTCCATACTCCAATAATTTGTTTTTCTCTGAAGAATATATATATATATATATATATTTTAAGCTTATCTTAAATTATAGTATGAGATGCTGTTTTTACCCTAATTTTTGCTAGACTTCTTTCTAGTTTTCCATGCAGTTTTTGTCAAAATACTCACTTTTTGTCCCAATAACTAGGATTTTTATCAACCACTAGATTGTTCGTTTGCTTCTATATATGATGTACCTATTCTGTTCCATTGATCAACTATTCTAACAATCATTTTATCAAGTACCAAACTATATTTTGATGATTAGTGTTGTAGTATATTTTTGAGATCTAATACTATTAGGCTTCCTTTCTTCATATTCTGGAAAGATTGATTCCCTTGGTATTCTTGACCTTTTGTGCTTCCAGATGAATTTTGTTAATTTTTTTTCTTACTCTATACAGTAATCCTCTGATAGCCTGATTGGTATGGCACTGATAAATTAATTAATTTAGGGGTGTGTAATTTAGATGTTATTGTCTTTCAGGTAAAATAATAAAATACACTATCATGTAAAATATTCATTAAGTAGGGACTTAAAACATAAATTACTAACTATTTATATACTGTTCTTATTTAGTTTTGAAACTATAGAAGAATATAAACTATTGATTTAATGGTAAGAGGAAAAGGCATAAATTCTCTTAGAGAAAATGTATTATTATTGAAATCTGCTCACCATTTGAAGTGGATGCAGTGATTTCATTTCAGATGCTGAAATCTCAAAGAATCCATGACCTTCTTCCAAAACTGTCACTTGTCCCTTAAAATCAGCATCTGGGTAGGCAAGCCAACTAAAAGAGAAGGCAAAAAATGCTTAGTTGTGATATCTAAGATCTGATATTGCTAGGCCCCCTTTCTTCATCGACTCCACTGATATTTTTGATGAATTCCGTTATTACAGGGTTTTCCCCCCTAATTCTATAACATAGGACATATTTACAATCCAATTGGCATGTATTAATAAGTTAATTTAGGGGTGTGTTGGACCAAGTTTAAAACAACTCACAAAAACCAATTGTTAAAATTTTAGTATCAACATTTATATCTCAAAAGTTTTAAATTCTAATCCCATAAGAGACATCAATCAATAAAAAAAGGTATTTACTAAGAATCTATAATCTAGGGGCAAAAGGAATGTAACTAAACAATATAATCATTACACTAAATCAAACAATATCGAGATAGTTAACTAACATCTTCATTAGGTTTGCCACTAACTTGTCAGCTATTATACATGATTTCCCGGTATATTAGCCTGATCAGTGCTCAGATTTGAATCACATAAAATTCACTACATGAGAGAACTTATCACATGATACACAGGAGTTGAAAATTAAGACAATTAAGTGACAGACTTCAGCATAGTCATCCTTAAGCATCAGTTTTCTATATTGAGGCAGGTTCCACTGATATCAAATGTGTATGGCTACTAACCCAGCTTTCTCACAGTCTTAGTGGATTAAAAAAAGGCTATGTAAGAAGCGTCAGCTGGTTCTGATCAGTTCTTATGATGCTAATTAGTATCCCCAAAATTAATATCTTTACCTACTTGAATCCAGTCTAACAGGCCTATGTCTGACACATGGAAAGAATTCTTTATAATGGAGAGATAAGGTTCCTTACTCCTTTATTTCTTTTGGGTACATAAATTTTAAAAAGTTGTTATAATTTATTAATAGATTACACACTCTAAAAAGAAAATCAACATTATCTGAAATGGGAGTTAATCATGCACAGATACCAATAAAACTCCCAATTTAAGTACATAGTAATAACCAACATTTCTATATGCATTAACATTTATATGTTGTCTCTCTCATAAGATGATCTTTGAGTGGATTCAGAGTTTAGAACACATAGTTCCTTGGCTTTTGTGGGGTCCTGATTGATGAAAGACATACTATTGGAATGAAAGCCGTTCCTAAAGGGGGAAGTAAGTTATTACAAGGACCCTGTAGTTAGCAAAAAACCTTGTGTGTCTAGGAACTTACTCAAACTGACCAGCTCACAGCATTATGAGGGCCCCATTGGATTGAAAGCTATAACAAGGATACATAACTAGGTGCAAGCTATACCAAAACTTAACAAGGACACAGCAATTAGAACATAACCTTCACTGTCTAGGCAGTTACCCAAGGGGAATGATGTGATGTGCACTGAAACCCCAGTTCAAAATTAGAACTGCTTACTAAGCATAATGCAAATTTCTAATGACATATGTAATGATGCTTTGGAGTTCTTCCTTTGTTGATTTTCTATAATTAGCATGAGGGTAATTTGGGGTTTTTTGCAGGGATCCAATGAATTGATTGGCAGCAACTCCCCAGAAAGCCCCTTTGCAAGTAATCCATTATGATTATTAAACCACTTATATAATCATAAAGGAGTTTCCTGCCTCTCTTTGGTACAATTGCCTTGCCCCTTGGTTCGGATTTGAGGGAGAAGTTCCGAGTTCCTTTGGTTGAGGAATTTTGGACCCTACAACTTTTCTTTGGGGAAGAAACTGGAAATAGTTGATTTCTGAAATGCAGGGACTTTAGCAGAAAAGTAAAGTTTAAGATGAGCAAATCACACAGAAAATCAATGGAATTAATAGTTTTCTTTCACGTAATTTTACCAAAACAATCATTTTTCATTTTTTGATTTTTCATATTGCTAACAATATTCATGTCACAACTTTAATTCAAAGAAACTACAAATATTAAATGAAACTATATACTTATACTCAAGTCATGGAACATATACTATTCTGATCCATGGTAAGAGGTGCCAAAGATCTAATGCCTATTAGATCCAAACCCCAGGAAATCACAGCTATACTCTGCATCGGTTCTTTTTTTTAATTATTTTTTTTGTTAAAGCTTTTTATTTGCATAATATGTATGGCTAGTTCCCCAGCGTTGATCTTTACAAAGCTTTCCATTACAAATTTTACCCCCAGTCCCTTCCCCTCCCCTAGATGGCAGGAAGTCCACTACATGTTAATAATGTTGAAATGCTTGAGAAGTTATGCAAGAAAAATCCTATCTACAGGAAAAAAAAAAGAATCAGAGAAAGGCAACACAATGCAAGCAAATGTCAATAGAGATCATGAAAATGTTACATTGTGGTCCATATTTCATATCCCTCTCTCTGGGTGTATATGGTTTTCTTCAGTGAACAATTGGAACTGGTTTGAGACAATTCTTTGTTGCAGAGAGCCATGTCCATCAGAATTGATCATCATGTAATATTGTTGTTGCTGTGTATGATGATCTACTGGTTCTGCTCGTTTCACTCAGCATCAGTTCATGCAAGTCCCTCCAGGCCTCTCTGAAATCGTCCTGCTGGTCGTTTCTTACAGAGCAATAATATTCCATAACATTCATATACCATAATTTATTCAGCCACTCTCCAACTGATGGGCATCCATTCAGTTTCCAGTTTCTAGCCACTACAAAAAGGGCTGCCACAAACATTCTTGCACATGTGGGTCCCTTTCTCTCCTCTAAGATCTCTTTGGGATATAGGCCCAGTAGAAACACTGCTGGGTCAAAGGGTATGCACAGTTTGACAACTTTTTGAGCATAGCTCCAAATTGCTCTCCAGAATGGTTGGATCCATTCACAGTTCCACCAACAATGTATTAGTGTCCCAGTTTTCCCATATCCCCTCCAACATTCATCGTTATCTTTTCCTGTCATTTTAGCCAATCTGACAGGTGTGTAGTGGTACCTCAGAGTTGTCTTAATTTGCATTTCTCTGATCAATAGTGATTTGGAGCAACTTTTCATATGACTAGAGATGGTTTTAATTTCATCATCTGAAAATTGTCTGTTCATATCCCTTGACCACTTATCTATTGAAGAGTGGCTTGAATTCTTATATATATGAGACAATTCTCTATATATTTTAGAAATAAGACCTTTATCAGAACCATTAAATGTAAAGATGATTTCCCAATTTGATGCTTCCCTCCTAATCTTGTCTGAATTTGTTTTGTTTGTACAGAAACTTTTTAACTTAATATAATCAAAATTATCCATCTGGTGTTCAATTAGGAGTTCCAGGTCTTCTTTGGACATAAATTTATTCCATCTCCACAGGTCTGAGAGATAAACTATGTTACGTTCCTCTAACTTGCTTACAAAGTCCCTCTTTATATCTAGATCATGAACCCATTTAGACCTTATCTTGGTATGTGGTGTTAGGTATGGGTCAAGCCCTAATTTCTTCCACACTAGTTTCCAATTTTCCCAGCAGTTTTTGCCAAATAGAGAGTATTTATCCCAAAAGCTGGGATCTTTGGGTTTATCAAATACTAGATTGTTAAGGTTAATGCCTAGGTTGTCCTGATAACCTATCCTGTGCCACTGATCCACTGCTCTATTTCTTAGCCAGTACCAAACGGTTTTGGTGACCGCTGCTTTATAATATAGTTTTAGATCTGGTACAGCAAGGCCACCTTCATCTGCCTTTTTTTTTTCATTAATCCCCTTGAAATCCTTGACCTTTTGTTCTTCCAAATGAACTTTGCTACTATTTTTTCTAGATCTGTAAAATAATTTCTTGGGAGTTTGATTGGTATGGCACTAAATAAGTAGATTAGTTTGGGTAGTATTGTCATTTTTATTATGTTCGCTCTGCCTACCCATGAGCACTTAATGTTTTTCCAATTGATTAGGTCTGATTTTATTTGTGTGGAAAGTGCTTTGTAATTTAGTTCGTATAGTTTCTGACTTTTCCTTGGCAGATAGATTCCCAAATATTTTATCCTATCATCTGCTATTTGGAATGGAATTTCTTTTTGTATCTCTTGCTGCTGAACTTTGTTGGTAATATATAAAAATGCTGATGATTTATGTGGATTAATTTGGAATCCTTCCACTTTGCTAAAGTTGTGAATTGTTTCTAGTAGTTTTTTAGTTGAGTCTCTAGGGTTCTCTAAGTATACCATCATGTCATCTGCAAAGAGTGATAATTTGGTTTCTTCATTACCTACTCTGATTCCTTTTATCTCTTTTTCTTCTCTTATTGCTAAAGCTAACATTTCTAATACAATATTAAATAGTAATGGTGACAGTGGGCAGCCTTGTTTCACTCCTGATCTTATTGGGAATGGTTTTAGTTGGTCTCCATTACATATGTGCATCGGTTCTAGAAAACAATTTAAGGAATAATATTTGATTTTTAAATTAAAACTTTATTTTATAATCTTTTCTCCCTTCCAATTTTCTTCCTTTGCCTCCACAGAAAAAAAAAAAAAGAAAAAAAACCGTGAATTTTGACTATGATGTTGCTGGCAGTTTTCATTTTTGGGTTTCTTTCAGGAGATTTTCAGTTTTCTATTTTCATTTTACCCCTCTGGTTCTAAGACATCTAGGTAAGTTTAAGATTTCTTGGAATGGGATGTCTAGACTCTTTTTTTGGTTACTGTATTCAGATGAGCCAATGATTCTTTGGATTTTTTTTCTCCTTAATGTTTTCTAGGTCAGTTATTTTGACATACCAACTTACATTTTCTTATGTATTTTTGGTGTGACTTTGTTTCAAGATTTCTTGTTGCTTCATGAAGTCAGTGGCTTATGATTTGGTTCATTCTAATTTTCAGAGTATTTGTTGTTGGGGCAAGGTTTCTATACCTCTTCTGTTCTGTTCTATTCATCTTCTTTCTAATTCTTTCATAACATAATTTCTTTTCTTGCTTTAACTCTTCCAGGAATTCTAGTTGAGCTTTGTGCCCAAGTTATGTTTCTTTAAGGCATTGCTTATAGTTTTGGGGTCATTTTCTTTTTCTGTGTTTGTGTTTTAAGTACCACAATAGTTCCTATGATGGCTCCCTTTTTTGGTAGCTTGTTATTCTGGCCTCCTCTCCCCTCTCTTCCGGACTTCACATAGGTATAGGATCTGCCGTACTTCTAAAGACAAGTGTGTTGGTCTTGTTGCTGCTTTCTTGGGGTATTGAATGTTGTGTAATTTCTACAATCTCAGGCTAGGCTAGAGACCTACAAGCATCACTGCTCCCAAAGTGGTCTGATAGGGCATAGTCTTGTCACTGCCACCCTACCCAAGTTCTACACTGACCTATGTTTGATGTCTTATTTTCTTCAGTTACTGTTTTTAGTTCCTTTTGCAATTGACCAATTACATTTTTTTGTTCAGTGCATTCTTTTTCCATTTTTTCTATTTTATTTTGCAGTGATCTCATTTCGTTTCCCCATGTTTCTTCTAACTCTCTTTTAAGATTTTTTATGCAATCTTCAAAGAAAGCCTTGTGACATGGAGACCAATTTATGTCTCTCTTTGGGGCTTTTTGTGGAGTTGCTTTACCTTTAGGGGCCTCAGGATTTGAGGTCTGTTCTTCCCTCTCACCATAAAAGTTGTCTATGGTGAGAGCTCTTTTTGGTTTTTTATTCATTTTTTTTTTTAAAGGTGTGAGGTCTGTTTAGGGCAAAGGTGGGACAGCTGCTTTAATTTGCCCTGGGGCAGTTCTGCTGATTGAGTTATGTCAGGAACTGGGCAGTTCTGCTGATTGAATTATGTCAGGGGCTGGGCAGCTCGGCTGATTGAATTATTTCTGGTGCTTATCAGTCCTGTTGTTTGATTGATTGCTTTAAGGTGCTGTGTAATGGCAGCTAGGTCCGATGCTCATCAGGGGTTCAGTGGTTCACAATCTATCCCCCTCAAGAGGCAGACCCTCCAAACCACCTGCCCACAATCAGGACAAATTGTTCCAAGAGGCTCGCAGAAGACTCCCAGGTGTGTGAAAAGCACAACGCTCCCACTCCTGTTCCTACTCCTGTTCCAGCTCCCTGCTCCAGCTCCCTGCCCCGGTCTCCCTGTGCTGCAGTCTGGGTTCAGTAGGCCACCCCCTGCCCCATTAAAACAGACCTGTTTTGAGGTTCTTCCAGAGTATCTTCTTCTAGAATCGTGTTGTTCTCCAGTTATTTTGGATTTTTTTGCTTCAGAATCAGTCTAGAGGCTTCATATGTTGTTGGTTTGAGGGGAGGTTAGAGGAGGTTACAGAGACTCCTGTCTGATCTCCGCCACCATGGCTCCACCCCCGGAAGGAAGAGTTGACCTATGTTTGAGTCTATGTAAGAGTAAACTATTGCTGGACTCAACTTTTTATCAGTCAATTGGAAATTTCTGTAGGTTCAAAGTAACAGAATTGTAGGATTCATTTTGGTCTGGGTTTTCTACCTCATCCTTTTCTCTATAGGATGGGCTAGATGCTGTAAGATCCGCTGGAGTTCTGTCTAGGGTCCAAATCAAAGTGCTGCTGCTCTCTTATGAATGTCTTCCTCTGTACACAGTCCAGGGCCCCCCAACCATAGCATTATTTTCATGAATAGATTTTTTTTCTGAGTCCACTCTAGCTCTCTTATGTGGGAGTGAACAGAGAACAAAGTTGCTAACAGACAACTGTGCTCTGCCCCAGTATGGGTCTAGGGATATCCCAATATGAATCTTTTTCTCCCTGATGTTCAACCTCTTCCTGGGTGCTGGAGTTCTCTGCCCTAAGAAGCATGCTTCTAATTCAAGCCTCTTTCCCATCTTCATTGACCTCCCTTGTCTGTCTTCCTACACCCAAGCGAGGCTGAACAAAGGACTCACTATGACTTTTTCTGGATTTCCCATCAGGATTAAACTTGATTCATTTTCTAGCTCTGTCTGGATGAGTTTTTGTGGAAAGCCCACGGTACTGTTTCCTAAGACTCTGCCATCTTGGCTTTCTGCCTCAAGAACAATATATGAAATAGTACCAACCACAAATGCTGTTCTAGTTCAATTAAAACCCAATAATGTAGAGTAATTGATACTGAACCAACTCTTTAGCATTCTTAAGAGTCTTAAGCTCGATGTGATGAAGCCCTAGTTTGAACCAGAAATTCCTCTTTTCTAATTGTAAGAGATCCTGAATCAATCTGAATTCCAGAAATCCTCATGATTATTTCAAGTTGCAAACTACAACTTTGAGCAACTTTAGGAGACCTAGAACTGATAGATTCTGAAGGGATGGGATGATGACATTTTACTGCCACAAGTCATAAATTCTGTGAACCTGACTCAAATCAATACAAATATTCTCTAAAATGAATAAAATAATGGCACTGAGAAAGATAAAAAGATGAAACATGCCTCTTCCCTCAAGGATCTTAAAATGTGTTTGGAAAGATAACAGCTTTTTTATTCACACATATATGTATACTATGACATAAAATTAAAATATTAAATATAATTTATTAATAAATTAATAAAATAATAGACATATTAAATATAAAATTACATTTAAAAATATAACAAAATCATAGTCTAGGAGTTACAACAGACCAAACATCTTATCTAATTCAACTCTTTCGCAAAAAATTATTTCCTCTATAAAATGCTTTACATGGAATCAGAGCCTTTATTTTAACATCTTAACTTGCTCTTTCTTAGACAGCCTATCAAATATTTTAAAACAGATATTTGTTTCCTTCCTTCCTCTGTCTCCATTTCTTTTTTGGACTTCCATATTTAACTCATATCATTCCAGGACTAAAGTTCATTAAAAACCCCAAATCTTTCCTACTGAGTTTTTCTATCCATATCTTTCTCATTTTGTACTTCTGAAATTGAATTTTTTAAAATGCAGATATAACTTTATATTTATCCTTTTTAAATTTCATCTGATTCAGCCTAATTTTTTTCAATTGTATTGTTAGCTATTCCTCTCCACTTCTTGTATTGTGTGATCAATGAATTCGATATATGCTTTTATTTGAATCACTGATTAATAACAGTAAGCAAAAAAAAAATCCCTAGAGATATTCTCCCATAGACTTCTTTCCAAGATGACAAATTATTACTGAATGGCACGGAATCTATTTTAATTAGCTTCCAATACACTTATAACATCTAGGAAAACTATACATCCTTCCCTGATCTCTTGCCTTGTTAAATTTGCTAACGTTTATATTTCAAATAGCAGTGAGGAAAGGGTGCATTTATTGCTTTATTCCTGTATTTATTGGGAAAACTTCTAGTCTCTGGCTTGGATTTGCCACTTAATAGCTATGTGACTATAAACAAACATTTCATCTCTTTAAGATTCAAATTCCTCATTAGTAAAATGAGAACTTCTGAAATTGTATTGTGAAAAATATACTTTGCAAATTGTAAAATGTTATATAAAAATGAGTAGCTATTGTTATTATTACTATTACCACCACCACCTCCATCACCACTACTATTAAAAAGACTATGTCCGTAAGTTATATTTCTATAATTATGTGTGATAAATACCAAGACAGTGAAAAAAGTCACAGAAAGGCTAAGTTTATTTGTTGAAAGAGACTCATCTAGCTAGCCAGAAAAGTGGATAGAAATAACTGGCTATATTGCAGACAAATGTGTGTAACTTCTGGGCTAACAAAGCTGGCTTTTTAATCTTTCTCCTATTTCCAAAGTCACCATTATGAAGATACATGAATACTTACACTCCTGCCTTCACAGCAAATGACACTGATCTTGGTAAATTAAGTTCTTCTAAATTGGCAACTGCTCTTTGTAAATAGACAGGGCAACATGCTGTGTCAGACTGTGGGCAAAGCTCTATTTCTGGAACTCTACAATCCTGGAAAAATAAAAGAGAATTGGTTGAAAGTTATATATACCATAAAACCCTAAAAACAAAGTAACTCTGTGTGTGTATGTATATATGTATGTATGTATATATGTATAAATACATACACAAATCTTTTCAGTATCATGTCACTTTGTATAATCAATCACAAGTTCATAAGAGTAATTTTATAAAATGGAGCTTAACAAAATTCAATATAAATTTTGGTGAAATTCAGGAATACGCAGTCACTAAATTTTTTAAATACCAATTATCTTTAGGTGATGTTTTATTAAACAGTAGTAGTATAAGACAAATAGTAATTAAAATTAATCTCAGAGACAATTCTAAGTTAGTATATTTATAATTCAGAAAGCTCCAAAAAGTTTAATATAGTTGAGAAAAAAGCACATTTTCTTTTAAATATATTACCTTATTTAGGAGGGACCATAGCTTTAGAGTAGTACCTTGATTTACTTATATTATTCATTTTAATTCTATAAATGGAAGGCTTTTATAAAGAGCTATTTTGTTCACAATTCAAAATCCACATGGGTGAACTATATTTTTATTCCCCAAAAATATTTTATTCTATTTTATATCCTATTACATTCAGTATTTTTTTCTCTTTTTTTTGCTTCTTCCTTCAAAACACAAGTGTATAGCCATCACTCACTCTTTCCATTCCTACTATTACTATTCTTAGAACCTCATATTTAGATTCCTGGAGAAGCCTTCACCCATGACTCCTCCCTTCCCCCCCTCCCCCCAATCAAATACACCTAATATACCACAAATTTAAACTTCATAGAATAGTTTCCATATTGGCATTTCTCTGCTCAAGAAGTCCTAATAATAGGTTCCTATCATTTATCATGTAAAAATAAATTCCTCTGTTAAATTATCAAGGCCCTCCATGCAATCTGGTTTCAACCTATCTATCCAGTCTTAGTTTCCAATTTCATTCCCAAACGTTGAGCTCCTCAATACAAAATTCTCAAAGTGCAGTCTGGACCTCAAAGGAGGTCCGAGTGATCAAAACTGTTTTCATAATAATACTATGTTGTTTTCTTTTCTAATTAATAGATAAAACCCACATAAACAAAAAGTTCTTGGGAAAGATCCTCAGGGTTTTTTTTTGTTGTTGTTGTTGTTTTTTTAAGAGTAGAGAGTCTCAGAGATCCAAAAATTTCAGAATCACTATCATATTCATTTGGATCTCCAAACATTTGTTCATTACAAGTACTTACATACACATGTGTATATATGAATGCATGTATGTATGATTCTCCTCCATGATAGAGATCTTCCACCCCTCCATTACTTTCCCAGCTCAAAGTAATCTATTTCTTTGATCTTTTACAGCACTTTTTTCCTTCTCCCCATACCATGTGGCATTTAATTACATATTATTTTCTTCTATTTCCTTTGTGTTGACTTGTCTAACTAACTATAATATACTTGAGGCTAAGGACTATGTCAAATTTGGTATTACATAAAATTACTAGCATAGAACTGAAAACAGACAATTTATTCAATAAATGTAGATTAAATGATTATATAACTAATCATTTAGTAGCAAAATTCTGAGATACAAAGTTTCAAAAACAGCTGATAGCAATAAGTTTTATAATGGCATTTACTGAAAAGTAAGTAATAAGTTTTTGAGTTTCACTTCAGAGATCACAGTTCCCTGAAGTTCCTCATTCCTCCCAATTTTTTTTTAAATCACAATCTCTAGAAAATAATTTCTCAATGGCTTCCAATGTCCCTTCTAGATCAAAATCTATAATCCTATGATCCTGTGGACATGAAGAGAAATCCAAAGCTGTTTTTAAAATGACAACATTAACAATGCCCCACTACAAAGGTATTCTTTAAATTATCGAGTCAAATATTTCCTTTCCTTGGAAGGCTCTAATCCAGTTCAATTAAAAAAATGACCAAAAATATTCTATATATCTACATGTTGCCATATAAGCTTCTTTTGTTATTTATATCACAATAGAGAGCTAATAATATTATTGAAAACATAGCTATGTTAATATCTCCCCAGAGGTCTGTGGTACAGTAACTGATCATATAACTGAAGGGTTCTCACAATTAAGTTTCCTTTGTGTTATACTATTCAATTAGTGTTCTTTGGCAGAGGAGTGGAGGGGGGGAAGGAAGGGTGTAGGGTGGGTCATCCAAACTGCATAAAGCCAAGCAGTATAATGCAAAAAGAGTGAGGGGCAGGTCAAGGTTAAACTGGATAGAACCCATAAAAATAGTTATCTAACATCAAATTTGTCCTTAGCCACTTTTTCTAAAAGTTTAATCTACTGATAAATCTTTTATCTCACTTGACTGCTGAATAATTTTGTTCTATAATTATTTATGTAGGGAGTAGGTAGTAGAAGCTTTCCCTCCCTCCTCCTTTTAAGTTTCTACTATTAGAGAAAGGGAATAAGCATTTATATAGTGTTTGTCAAGACACTATGTTAAATGATTTTTATACATATTATCTCATTTGATCTTCCCAGAAATCCTGAAAGACAGTGCCAAATCTATTGACATGAACTCATCATGGAAAAGACCCTTTGACTTTTTTCTAGCAGTAGTGATGAACTTGCACTGATGCATTCTTATACATTCCTACCACAATTGCCGTATGAACAATGAAACTTTTTTTCTTTTTTTACTATAACAGGATAGTGCTAATTCAATATAAAAATAGAAGCATCCCAGACAAGACAGAATCCTATAAACAAGATCACTGTGGTACTTAATCACAAAATTTCAGGGTCTGAAACAAGATTGGAAACCAAACAGGCCAACCCATCCCTAACCTGGAGGTATCTCTGCTACCACCATCCACAAGTGGTCAGATAAAGTCTGCTGGAAAACCTTAAATAGGAAGGAAGCTCACACTGCCTCACACATGCAGGCCACACTGATAGTCCTAGTTGTTAGTAAGTTTTTCTTACGTCAAATCCCAAGTTTTTGGCTTTCTAATGTCCATTTACTCTTCCCTAGTTCCTAGTTCTAGTCTAGCCTCTCTGAACTAACAGAACAAGTCTATTTCTGTCTCCTCAATGCGCACCTCTTCAGATAAACATGAAGATAATTATCATGTCTTCCATTGCAAGTCTTCTCTTCTTTACCAAATATGCCCAGTTCTTTCAAATTATCCTTATATGGCATCATCTACAATTCTCTTTTTGTGTTTGTCCCCTTCTTAAAATTTACTACAATATTCCAGATGCAGTTGGATTAACAAAGAATGCAAGTTCTGTCCTTAAAGGGCTTTCAGCTTCTTTGTTGGGACTGGGAAGACAAGAATTCAAATCATGCCTCAGACATATAGTAGCTGTGTGACTCTAGACAAGTCAATTAGTTTCCTTCTATGTAAAATGAAGAAGTGGAAGTCAATACCTTTAAAGTCCCTTACAATTCTAAATTTATGCTCTGTTGGCACCATATTACTAAATGTCAAGGATAGAACTAGCTCTTTTGGTTGCCACGTCAATCTGATAAATAATACTGAATTTATAACTCATTAAAAATCTCCAGATCTTTTTCAAACTGTTATCTATCTTCCCATGCTTCCTCTTCACCTGCACTTTTTTTTCTTAACACAAATGGAGAATTTTACAGGGGTGGCTAGATGACATCCTGGATAGAGTGATGGTCCTGGAGTCAGAAATTTCATCTTCCTGAGTTTAAATCTGACCTCAGACACTCACTAGGCTCTGTGACCCTGAGCAAGTCACTTAACCCTGTATGCTTCAGGTTACTATCTGTGAAATAAGCCGTGGAAGGAAATGGCAAATCACTACAGTATCTTTGCCAAGAAAACCTCTAATGAGGACACGAAGGTCTGAATCAACTAAGTAACAACAAAGAACTTTTATATTTATCTCTAATACACTTCACCTTGTTTTCAGCTAATAATCTTTAGAATTTGACTGAAGTGATACTTTAGAAATTACTCCCAACCGTGTCATACACAATTCAGGCTGTTGATAAAATTATGCACTGAAATTATCTTGAAATATCTGTCTACAGTTATCAATTTTTAAAGACAAAGCCAGAATTAAAGACACTGCTAACCAGTGCTAGAATAATGTATTTTGTCACTCTTCTATACTTCTACTGATCTTGTAGATTCAAATCTACTTCTCTAGCCCTCATCTCTCTGCTGACCTATAATGTGACATCTTCAAGTTCCTACTAGAAATTTCAAAGTAAATGTAAATTCAACATGTCCAAAATTGATCTCATTATCTTATCCTCTTAACTTCACTATTACTGCCTCAGGTACCACCATCCTCCCATCCTCCTCACACCACAGAAGTCATCCTTGACACTTCATTTTCTTGTCCCACACACGCAATCAGCTGCCAAATCCTGTCCTTTCCATCCCTGTAACACCTCTTGTGTACTCCTTCCCCCTGCCTTCTTTCCTCTGATCTTTAAGCTTGGGCTACAACAAAGGCCTGCTGTTGTCCTGGTTGTCAATTGCTTCCTTAATCTTCTAAGTCTCACCTAAAACCTTACTTCCAGAAAATTCTCCACTTAACTCTTCCGCCTTTTCTTTGATTATCTCTACTTTATTCTTTATATAGCTTACTTGTACACAGTTTTTGCATGTTGCCCACCATTAGCCTGTGAACTCCTTGGTTAGAGGGGAGTTATCTTTTTTGTTTTTTTGTAATGCTCAGCAAATTGTAGTACTTGTACTACATGAATTTTTACCTATTGACTTTAGGAAACAAAAATTAAACCTGAAAAATGAATGTCCAGTTTTGAAGGTTCTAGAGTATTAAGAAGAAAAGAGTATTGACTAGAAGAAAGACACAACAAATGAAATCAAGATAACAGATAGGAAAAAAGGGAAAAATAAAACATGAAAAATGAAAAAATTAGAATAAGAACAGCTATCATGGGAAATGCTAGTTAATAAACATTGAACTATTCCTCACTGTAATTGCTTCAAAGGATATACATCTACCTCAAAAGTAATATGACATGGTTAGGAAGTTTTGAAACATTCCCTTATCTTTTCCCTAAATAACTGATCAAATGATAACTATATATTTGGACCATACAACAATAATGAGGTAGGATAAAAAAATTGTATATCAAGTTTGAAGGTGTGTTATGTATGAGTGTATATATATAATATATATGGGATAAAATTTTTTTCAGCTTTTACATTTTATTTTTCCCTTTTTTCCTATTTGATTATCTGCACTTCAGATATATGCTTTTTTTCTTTTAATCACACTCTTTTCTTGTTAATACCCTAGAATCTTCAAAATTGGACCCTTTGCAGGTTTAGATTTTTATACATACATATCTCCATAAACATCCATTAAAGAAAAACAGAGTCTAATCTGAGTAAGAACTTTCAGTAGAAAGACTTTACTGCTGCCCCTTTTCTATGATCAAACCTCATAAACATAAGCAGAAAAATTATAGTATATGAAAAGAAACTTTATAATATTCAGAATCCCAAAGAAAGAAGGTGAAGACTTTTCAAAATTTAGAAATTAACCATGGGCCAATATAAAATTTCACTTCTTAATCACAATACTTTTTTAAAAATCCAACTAATTGACTTCCACAAATTTATAAAATAGACATCAAAGAAGATATTTTACAGGATAGCAAAGGTATAATTATAGTTTTCTAATTGCACAGGAAATTTGAAGTGATATTACAGACCAAAAATATCTGATTATATTATTTGCCCCCAAAACAAAACAAAAATTCCACAAATTCAGTTGTGATTTTAAGCTTAGAAATCCTTGCTATGAAAAGACAGATTAAAGAAAAGCATAGTTTTATCTCAATGTCCTTAAACATAATTTTTCTTTCACATAAAAGACAAAAAAAACAAATAATAAAAAACTTCACAAATATTTCCATTGCTTAGATATGATGAAACCCATCCACTGTTTGCCAAGTAATCCCTATTCTTTTTTCTCTAAATTTATAATTCTACATTTTAAAATGCAACATTAAGTCATATCTTCCAGCACAAATGCTTAATGGAAAAAAATAAGCTAGTAATTAATTAGATAGTACCATTAATATCAAATATTAACATTTAAAAAAACACAAATATGCTGTAAATACACCCCTTCCACATAAAAAATATTGAAGATTAAAAAAAGCACTTCTGATACCTTTAATATTCTCTTGACAGAGCCAATCACAAAGTTTTTTGTTTGGTGCTTTTTACTCCGAAAAATCCAGTCACGATTGAGCACTTTCTCTCCTTCTTCTAAAACACATTTTTGACCTTGGAAATGTGGTTTCTCATATATAATCCAGCTAAAATAACAGCAACAACAACAATAACAAAAAAATCAAGGTACAGGTAGCTTGTTTTTAAGATATTATTAGGCAGGTACATGAGGATATTATTTATAAGTCACAACACTTCTGATTTCCTTAAATATTTATAAGGTTTACCATTTTTCCATGACAAATATAAAATCCTGCTTCTAAAAACAAAACCAGAGCCCAGCTTTAACAGCAGATGTGCATTATACAAGATAAAGCCAATAATATATTGTAATATTTATTTCTATGACATTATTATTAGATTGTAACTATCAATTCTAACAGGACAAACTATAGATTTTCTGTGACATTCTAGGCTTCTACTAATTTTAGTAAATTCATGTGAAAAATTTATTCCACAATAACTGACCAAAAAAAGGGGAGAAAATGAGGTTTTTTTTTTTTGCTTCACAGAGTTTATTCAGCAAGGGTCATTTGTGATTACACAAACTATATTTAGCTTTTTTTTTTTTTTAACATCTGGCCTTCACATTCATGAACATTTCACTACTTTTATAGGCATTTTCAAGTGTGTGTTGAAGTGGCCAAGGCAATGCATTAGAATTTTATTTGGCTCATGAAATATCATGAAAACATAACCATGAAAACTATGGTTATGATACTCTACTGACATACTGGAGTGGCATACGAATGTGACTTAAGAATCAAGATGATCTGGATTCAAATATTGACTAGCAGTGTGAGCATGGATAGATCACTTTATTTCTTTAAATACAAGTTCCTAATCTGTAAAATGGAAGCAATAATAATAGCACCATCTCACACAAGTTGTTCTGAGGATCAAATAAGTAAATACATATAAAGAGATGCGTAAATCTATGCCTAAGTTCTTGTCTACGGAAGGCAACATGGTTTTATTAAGGTAGCTGAAGTAGCTTAACTTTTCTGCCAAAAATAAAGGACAAGAATATTCTTCATATCATAAAAATCTTATTAAAATGTTTTCTTTTATCAAATAAAGTATGAGAAAGGGGATAATACCTCTATAGATTTAAGAAAGATGCAAGGAAGAATGTACACAACTTCAGAAAACAGACTTTAAAAAATTCAGATGAGGATTGCTTACCACCCTCTTACGACTTTGATGAGTGCTCCATTTGGAAAGGTCCAGGATGTAGCATCAAGAATGTTACTGTAAACCTCTTGTTTATATTTGCTTCCATGAAGGTCATAGATAACCATCTGAAAATTTGCAGTGACTAATTTAAAGAATGCATTTGAACTTCAGAAAAAAAAATGTGCTAAAATTGTTTCTAAAGACACAAAAACAATTAACTGGTGTAGATGCAAAGCTATGTTAAAATAAAAAATTTTTATTCTGTCACTAAAAATTAGACTTAAAATTTTCTTTATCCTCCTCTCAAAGACTGCCTCTCCTTCCTCTCTGCCTTCATGTGGATCTACAAAAATGACTATCTTTACCTTCCCAGGTCTGGGGTTACTTCTCAGGCACTGTTTATCATTGGAATTCTGAAATTATAAAAATAGAAGAAATCAGTATCCAAGGAGCAGTTAATTGGATAACAAATTTCAAGTTCTGAACTTGAAAAACTGTTTTACATTACAGCTACTGGCTAATCTTTAAAGCATTATTACTCACAACATCTGACCAACAAAGAAAAATAGAAAGACTGTGGCAATCCTAATAAAAGTTGCATCATCTCAAATAATAGTTTAAAAAAAAAGAAAAAACATTACACAGAACAGTTTATCCAAAGAAGAAAGGAGTATATTTAAATGAAGAAAAATAACTGCATTCATCTAATATTTTTTTAACTAAAAAGTAGAAGTTCCAAACCCATTTTTAGCTATGTTCCTCAACTGTCATAAGCTTTTTTCTATACTACTTTGTGTAACACAAATTTTCCACATGAATAAATCAGTGTAAAAAGGTAGATATAGTAAAAAAGTAAAGATTTCTCCTTAGTCATTTATTTCTCATCTGAATTGTCAGAACTACATTGTGTTTTATGCATTATCTGCATGCATATGCAGTCATTCATTTTACTGTGTACTTTGTTTAAACTCCAGAAAAGATATGGTAGGAGAAAAAAAAAAACTACTGGGGAAAAAAATTAACAGAAAACTAATTCATGTTTTTGCTTTTTAGTCTTAATTTGAATATGTATTTTTAATAGGAGAAAAATAGAATAAAAATACTAATTCTTTGTGACTCAGGAGACATTGGGAGTTTTGAGGTCTTCATAAGCAAATATTTTAAAATACCACTGAATACATATTTTTAAAACATAAACATGAACAAGTACAGACAGATGCAACAGAAAGTAGCAACTTTCCAGATATTGTCTTGAAAACTCTAAAATGTTTTCTCTTAAATTAGATTGAAAATTGTAAATAACTGCTCCTTGGTATATATTAATTAACAGGGGGAATTCTTTTTATTTAATGTAATAATAATACAACCAAAATTCCACTAAGATAAATATACTCTTTAAAAAAGGGATCACTATGTGTAAGGCTATTTTAAAAAATGCAGACTTGTAATACTGTGAAAAATACAAGTGGGGAAAATTCTCTTCCAATGCAGAACAGCATTATCATAATTTTAGAGTTCTTAAGGCTCAAAGAAAAACTAGATGATTTGTACAACTATGTAGTCCATATGGATCAGAAGAAATTGGTCACATTTTCAACAGCCAGGGCTGCCTCTCCTAAAACTACTTTAAAATAACAAAAAATCCACTCAACACACCTCATAAGAATGTTTATCAAATATCTGAATATGTTCCTTAGGTTGTATTACTATAAAAAACTATACTTTTATCATATATGTTTTAAAAATTAAATATTCAAGTAAAATAACTTACCTCTGGACCAGTGTTTAATTTAGGGACTTGTTCCTGAAGATTACCTCCAAACTTGAGTCCTTTCTCAGGTGATACAGTTTTAGTAGTTTGCAAATATTGGTTATAGACACTCTTGAAAGATGAATGTAATTTAGAACTGAGGTCAGACTTTTGAAGAAAAGGACCTGGTGCATGGTGAATTAAGGACCTTTCTTGCCACAGGACAGTTTGTTGATTAGAGATGGTGGGTTCATTTGAAAGAAAAAGTGGCATTTTGGAAGATCTACTTCCCTCTTGCTCCTCTCCTTGATAAATTATAGTTGAACAATCTGGAATTTGAAAAGTAACATGTTCTCTCTTTCCAGTTTTCAAAATAATCTCTTTATGTTGTGGTTCCTCCTCATCCTCATCCACTACTTCTTCTTCCTCTGTCTCAAGCTTTTCTCCATCATCAAAATTCATCCTTAAACGCTCTGACACTGATTGGAGAAGGGACAACACAGAGGAGGGTTGACTAGCACCATCTCTTGATTTTGCACTAGATCCACGGTGTCCTGGGGAT
The DNA here is from genome assembly GCA_023553655.1 of Myrmecobius fasciatus. Taxonomy (NCBI): domain Eukaryota; kingdom Metazoa; phylum Chordata; class Mammalia; order Dasyuromorphia; family Myrmecobiidae; genus Myrmecobius; species Myrmecobius fasciatus. The sequence goes on along the minus strand of JAJPUD010000385.1, from coordinate 685,339 downwards.
ACTTCACTAGACAAGATATCTTCCTGTGAGCTATCATCTTCATAAATAGGAGATAAAGCTAAAGGATAGACTTTGTATCTTTTTGCCTCTACTGATAAGAACATTTCAGAATTGTCACTATCAAACATCTCACTAGATTTACTCTCCTTTTCAAAATGATGAACAAGATCAGTTCTACTTTCAGACCTTTCACATATCAGAACATGTGGCAGATCGCTGGTAGACTCGCCAGGAAACCCCAGGGAATGGGCTCCCTCTTCTTCTGCAGATAAATACTGACAGTCATCTTGAAGGGGTTCTTCATACAAAATGGTAAAAGTAGAGTTACCTTGCTCATCTTGTGGTATAAAAGCTAAATGTGATTGTTCATTTACAATGTCATAATCTAGACCTTTTTCATTCCCACATACTGCAGTCATATACAGATACTTTTCTTTCCTTAGTTTGGAATCTTCAGGTAAAAAATCTGGTGTCATAAAGCCAATATTTCCTTTACAATCTTCATTCAATGTAGGCAATTCATACCCCTCAAACTGTAATTTAGCTTTGTTGTCACATAGCACTATACTTTCCTTTGTTTCTATAGCTCTCATTTCAGTTTGTCCAAAATTCCTTTCAATATCTATTTGGCATACTTTTTCTACTTCAAACATGGCAGGTATTACTTTATTTTCCTCAATATCACCTTCAGCTATCTTTTGGTTCATTTCTCCTATATCTAAGATACTGGGTTTTTCCAAGTCAGTTTGTGAAATTTTCAATTGAATATCATCTCTGTGTGTTTTTTCCATTTTTAATGTGGAGGATATCACTGAAGTTTTTCTACCATCCCCTTCGCTATCCTTTTCAAATGCCTTTTCTATTTCTAACATGACAGGTGCCATTTCATCAGTGTTCCTTTTAAATGGTTTTCCCATTTTGAAATTATCAGGCATACTTTCTAGTTTTGTAAAATTTAATTCACTTCTTCCATATGATTTACCCAATTCTAAAACTGAGGGCATCAGCTCATTTTCTCCTGCATTTAATTCAACATCCATTTTGAATGTTTTTTCCATTTCTAATACTGAGGACATAAGCTCATTTTTTCCTGAATTTAATTCAGTACTTTTCTTGTTTACTTTTCCCATTTCTAGCATGGGTGGTGCCGCCTCAATTTTGCCCATACCAAATTCAGCATCTTTTCTGTATACTTTTCCCATCTCTAACATAGCAATAGATAGTGATTCATTACTGTGTCCTGTTAGGCATTTTTCATTAATACATACAAGACTATCAGAAAAACTACTTTTGGATGTGCTGGGTAAATGTGTATATGCTTCATCATTCATTAAAGAGGGCCATTTGAAATTTAAGACAAGTGTTTCAGTATCTTTCTTCTGAGTTTTGTGGCTACCCACGTTATCTACTTGAATTAGTGCCTTTTGCAATTCACTTTTCTCTTTGTTAAAGGTTAATGGCATACTTTTATCATCTAAATCTTTATGGGATATGTTCTCTGTTAGTAAAACATCTGATTTTGACAACTCCACACTATTAGGTTGTTCTAATACATTTCCAGCATATAAAGGTTTTTGGTAAGGCACCAGTTCTCTTCCTTTAGTTGAATGTGTGTCATTATTTAAATTACTTTTTGCCAAAAGACTTTTTGATTCTTTATTTTCACTAACTCTAGTTATGCTCTGAGATTCTGGCTGCTCTGAAGCCAAGAATCCTTTAGCTATATAATGCGGTTTAACGATATCATTGTTCAGAATCTTTGTGGCATTGGCCTTTTCATCAGTATTTCTGGCATGGTTCCTGGACTTGGTTTTTCTATAATGACTATCTACCAGTTTTTGCTGGGCACCATGAAAAACCTCACTGACCAATTCCCTTGCTTTGATTATTAATAAATTAGACATATCCATTTTATCGGTATCAATAAGGAGATTCCTCTCACCACTGATAGTTAAAATACAGGCCTTTCCTTCTCTTTTGTCTTCTGACACATCTTCAACACTGCACTCAGCCAAATGGTCTGGGGGCTGAATCAATGTCTTCTCTTTTTCTTCTGATGTTTTTTTACCAATGGCCTCTTCTTTCAAGGTAACTGCATTACATCCCTGGTAGTTAACTCCTATTTGTGTGGATTTTAGTTCTTGCCTGGCAGACTCCAAAATTAGATCAACCAACTTCTCAGCTGCTTTAACTAAATCACTGTTGGAGTCCAGAGGTCTATCATGTGCTCTTCTCCTTGTTCCTGTGTCCTCAGCTGATGCTTCAGAACACTGTTGGCTAAAGCTGTTAACTGACACTGTAGCACTAGCAACTGTTTGAGCATCAGCTTCCATGGCATTTTTCAGCACAGCAGCAGTGATATAATTAGGACCACCCTTTCCAGTATGAATCTTAGGTACATCTTTGTCATGTCTGTGACACAAGGTCATTTCTGCCACTATGTGGTTAGCTTTTTCAAATTCCCAATGGCTGCTGTTGGTGGACCTAACCAAGGAAGTATCTTCACATGAGAATTCTGTAGTAACTTTCAAAATTTCAAAATTATCTTTGGGTTTAGATGAATTCATAATCATATTAGTTTCTTCAGGTTTACTGGAGGAAGATGAAAGAGTATTAGAACTGTCACTTAATAAATTATTTTTTTCATAATGTCTCTGAAATGAGGCTGTTTCTTCTGCTCTCAGTATAGAGGAAACCTCAAGAGAACTTTTGGCTTTTAATTTAGAAGTGATTTTTGCCATGCTAATATCAGAATCCAGAATCTGTAAGGTGCCATCATCTTGGGTTTTAGGTAATATGCTGCCATCATCTTCGGAGTTAGGTGACATATCAGAGGAGATGAGCCCTATTCCAGATTTATCAGAAATTATTTTAGTGCCAATGTCTCTAGGTTCATGAAGACCAAGTGAGATTTTGTTCTCATTATATGTCACTGAACCTATGGCTTTACTGTCATGGGCATGAAACAAATCCTCTGCCACACCATTCTTAAGAACAATTGGGGCTTCACTTTGGGATCTGTGAGGACTTTGTGTGGTCTTCAAATGTTTATCTGTGAAGATACAGTCAGATGGAGAAACCTCAACTTGGTAAATCTCTTCAGAATCAAGATCAGGAAGCAACAGATGAATCTCCTTGAAGGTTGTGGAATGAACAGTTTTGTCTTGTTCATGCTCCACAGCAGGATTCATATTCTTTAAAAGTGGATCTTCCCACTTTCTGAATATGCTATCTTCAAAGTCAAAAGTAGGAGTTAAATCAGATGGATCAGTCTTTTTACTTTCATGGATGGGAGATGTTTTTTCACTGTTAATACCTGAAGAGCCAGGTGCAAGATTTTTGGCCAGTGCAAGATTTTCAGATTCAAAGGGGCATACTGAAATGTGGGTTTTATTATCAATTTCAAATTCCAATTCAGATGTTATGCTATTTTGAATACAATCCACCTTTTCTGACTCAACAGATTTTATAGAGGGATGGTTATTTTCAATTATTATAATGTCTTGAGACACTTCTGATGGCCCAGAATCAAAGCTCCTGTTTTTTGTTATAAGATTATAATCAATGTCTTTCAAGAAAGATCCAACCATTTCATTTTTTGTATGTGATATGTTATTTGAAGATAAGAGGTCTCTAGTTGAAGAAATTTCTTTTGTATTTTCTTTAACTTGCATATTTGTTTCTGAGTCTTGAATAACTGACCTGTTTTCTTCATTCATATGTTCTGTATCTGTTTCAGCTTGGTGAAGAACAATGCTGCCAAAATTGTAAGACAATGAGCATTTACTCTCTGGTAGTTCTAATTCTTCATCTAGAGCTGTTTTACTTGGACTTGACAAATCTTCACATTCATGTTTGACTGTTTCAGATTCTCTTTTAGTTAAACCTACATTCAGGTCAGAAAGAACTATGCTTGAGGTTTGAAAATGTTCATCTCTTTGCTCTGATGCTCTATCATTCTTCAAAAAGTTTTCTTCTAAAGTGGTTTTTGGATTCACTATACTCTGAAAAGCAGAATTTCTAGGGTTTTTGGCATCATTTCTGAATAACATTGATCCTTTCATGTCATTGTCTATTCTGTACGCTGGTACGTAATTTAAAGGATGATTATAACAGGACTCAACTATAGAACTAGGGATAGATTCAGTAGATGATGATGGCGATGATGGTTTGCTTAATATAGATTCCTTAAAATGACTGTTATTTAAAATAGCATCTTTTAAAGGGCTTTTGAGCAGATCTGTGTTATTCTTGATTGGTGAATCTAGACAGACAACAGCCTCAGAATCACTTCCAGTTTCAGCCTGAGTACTTGTACTGGAATCCGAAGTTTCATCTGCTCTTTGTACAGAAACCAAATTCTCTAATTTGGTTTGTTTCTTCAAAATTTTCAAAATCTGTTTGGGACCCCGGTAAGTTGAATATGTAATAGAAGATATCTCAGGTTCACATTCTACTTTTCTATAATGAGAAGTTTCAGAGTATCAGGAAAGGTAATTAATACACTATATTAATATCATAAACTGTGATGAAAGTCTCATCTGCAAACATCATTCAAAACTTAAAGTGGACATCTCTATAGCAACACATTTCAATAAGCATATATTAAATACCTATTATTAAACACATTATTGATCTAGGTTCTAAAGGTGCAAAGATAAAAATCAAAGTCCCTGCCCTCAAAAAGCTTATGTATATTATCTCACTTAATCTTCATATTGGTAAGCTAGTAAATCAAGTAATAATAGCCAACATTTATATAGCACCTACTATGTGCCAAGTATTGGGTTATTTACAAATATCTCATTTGATCCTCTACACGATATGTAGCACCTGAGACAAACAGATTAAATACTTTGCTCAGGATCACATACCTAGTAAGTGTCTGTGGACTGGATCTGAACTCATGTCCTCCTGGCACTAGGCCAAATGTTCTATCCATGTACCATCTAACTGCTTGGTTTTATTCTTCTTACTTTATAGATGGTATATACATGGATCACAAAGAATAACATAGCCAGTAAGAGACAAGTAAGAAATTTGAATTCAGGTCTGCTGACTGTGTTTTACATTTGCATCAGAGCTATTTCCCTCTCTGTCAATTTGAAAACTCATTTATTAAAAAGCTAATTTTAAGCAAGTTTAAACCTGGATAGGGATTGGGGTTAAGTAACTTGCCCAGGGTCACACAGCTAGGAAGTGTTAAGTGTCTGAGGTCATATTTGAACTCAGGTCCTCCTAACTTTAGGGCTAATGATCTATCCCCACTGTGCCACCTAGCTACCGCTACCCCGCCCCTTTATATTTATTTTTAAAGGAAGTGATAGTTAAACCAATAATATTAAAATTTCAAAAGACAAATTTCAAAATATTCAAAAATATAATTCACATACAAATACTAATATCATGTACTGCAAAATACACTGAACTAGAATTCAAAAGACAAGCCCAATATATATATATATATATATATATAGCTGAAAAAGCACTGAACTTGAAGCCAGAAAGAACATGGATTCCAATCTCCCTTTTGACACTATCATTGTGACATTAAATTAGTTAACTTCTCTGAAATTCAGTTTTAAAATTTATAAAATGATGATACTGATATTCTCTATTGACTATTAGGAACAAATGAGATGATAGATGTAAAATGCTTTACAAACCTTTAAAGCACTAGAGGAACATTGTTATTAGATCTAGTTCTACCATTATGTATGAGACCTTGATTGAAAAACTTGATTCAGTTTTCTGGGCCTTAATTCTCTCATTTGAAAAAAAAAAAAAAAGGATTGTCAAGATTAAAATGAAAGCAGAAAACACCATACCCTTTGATCCAGCAATACTACTACTAGGATAATTATCCCAAATAGATCATAAAAAAGGGAAAAGAACCCACATGTACAAACATATTTATAGCAGCTTTTTTTGTATTGGCGAAGAATTAGAAACTGAGGGAATGCCCATCAAATGGGGAATGGCTAAACAACTTGTGGTATATGAATGTAATGAAATGTTATTGTTCTGTAAGAAATGATGAGCGGGCAGATTTAAGTAAAACTTGCAAAGACTTACATGATGCCAATGCTGAATGAAATGAGCAAAACCAAAAGAACACTGGACATAGTACCAACAACAATATGGGATGATCAACTGTGAGAGATTTAGCTCTTCTTAGCAATATAATTATCCAAGACAATTCCAAAAGATTTATGATAAAAAATACTATCCATATTCAGAAAAATAATTAGGGAGTCTGAATGCATAAAGAAACATATTGTTTTTACTTTTTTGTTTTTTGTTTTTGTTTTTTCTTAGTTTTTCTCTTTTGTTCCGTTTCTTTCACAACATGATTTATGTGGAAATATGTATAACACGATTGCACATGTATAACCTTATACCAAATTGCTTACTGCTTGGAGAAGGGATAGGTGAGGGAGGGTAGGAGAAAATTTTGGAACTTTCTTTTAAGAATGAAGGTTAAAAAATATCTTTACATGTAATTAACAAAAATAAAATACTGTTTACAAAGAAAAAAAATTAAAGGGTTGTAACAAGTGAATCTCCAGAGTTCTGCCTTCTACAAAAACACTCCCTTACCACTCACTATTTATTTTTAACTGCATGATTTAGTCATGTTATTTATTTTTTCAATTTTTAAGCATTTCTGGAGTTTTAGATTCTATTTCTCTCTCCTTTCCTTCCACACTACCCTCCCTTCCCCTTCTCCCCAGAAGATGATAAGCAATCAGATATAGACAACATGAAAAATGGCATGCCTCAATCTGTATTCAACCAACATCAGTTCTTTTTCTGGAGGTGGTTAATGAGCTTCATCATTAGCTCTTTGGGATTGTCTCGGATCACTGTATTACTCCTCATCAAACAGTATCTTTACTGTATATCTCCTGGTTCTGTTCACTTTACTATGCATCAAGAGTTTCATGTAAATCTTACCAGGTTTTTCTGAAATCATCTTGTTATTCCATTACAATATTCCATCACATTCAAATCCTGGGTAGTCCTCACTATAATTCCCCAATATCTGCATTGATTCTTTTTGGTTTCTTACAATCATTTCTCCTTAATCTGTGAGCTATGAAGTCCCTAGGAATTTTCATTATGGGCTCTCTTTCAGGTGGTGATCAATGGATTCTTTCAATTTCTATTTTATTCTCTGGTAATACTGTATCAGGGCAGGGTTTTTTTTTTTTTATTATTTCTTGAAAAGTGTTCCCCAGGCTTTTTTTTTAATTAAGGGTTTCAGGCAGTCCAATAATTCTTATATTATCTCTCCTGGAATGATTTTCTAAATCACAGTTGTTTTTCCAATGAAAAATTTTGCATCTCTAAATTTATAATACAATTCTGATTTTGTTTTATCATATCTTGATGTGTAATAGAATCATTAGTTTCCATTTTTTCAATTCTAATTTTTAAGGAATTATTTTCTTCAGTGAGTTTTTGTACTTCCTTTTCCATCTGGCCAATTCTATTTCTTAGGGAGTTATTTTCCTCAGTAAATTTTATGTATCTTTTCCCATGTTATATGAATCTTTTTTCCCATGATTCTCTTGCATTACTCTCATTTCTTTTCACAATCTTTCTTCTACTTCTCTTATTTGCTTTTTAAACATCCTTTTTAAGCTCTTCCAAGAATTCTCTTTGGGCCTGAGACAAAATTACATTTTGACACCATTTTCCTCTTCCAAGTGCATTGATCCTTCCATCCCTTGATCATCCTTATCACCCCAGTAACTTTCTATAATCAAGCTCTTTTTTAATATCTTGATGACTTTTTTCTCTTTTTGTGACTTGGTATTTTTATGTAAGAGCTGGGCTCTGGTCTTGCACTATCCCAAGCCTTTTGTGCTAAGGCTCTGAGTCTTACTGCTATCTTTCACTGGGTTTCAAAACTTAAGCTCCTAGCTTTCTCTAATGGGTAGGCTTCCCTTCTAATTTCTATGGGAGGGAGGGATTCCCTATTTGGCCTCCCCCAGGTTTCGGTTTAGTTGATGGTCTGCTCTAAGAGTGGGGCCCTATTGCTGGATTGCTATAGAAATGGGAGTTCCTTGATGGTAGGCTACAGAAGTGAGGCTTAGCTGTTGGCCAGGTCAGAGATGGGATCAAGGCCTTTTTGGTGGCCTCTGCTAGGGGTACAGTCCCTGGGTTGGGACCTTGCTATGTTTGCACAGGCTGCTTACTTGCCTAGGGGGCTGCTGCCGCCTTGCAGAAGGGCAGGGCTTTACTGATGGATTGCCCCAGTATAGGAGCCCTACTGTGAGGCTGGCTGCTGCTTCTGCTCTTGGATCTTCCCAGCCTGGTGAGACAGACCTTTCATGTAGTGCTGGTAAACTTTTCTGATCCTAGATCAATTATGAAGTGATTTTCTAGTTGCTTGGAAGGGAATTTGGAAAAGTTTCAGAGGGTTCCTTCCTCATTCTGCCTTCTTAGCATTGGAGATCCCCCAATATTTTAATGGGCCAAATTTTGAGCAATTAATGCACTAATTAAATTTCTTCTGATCCATCCCAAAGAATCTGTATCCTAAAGAAATCTGGAAGCACTCTAGGAGATAATCCACAGCTGTATTGCTACAAATACTAATGTATTGCTATCTTTGAGCTGTTTTATTTTTTCTGAATTTGTGTGCACACATCTACATGTATTTCAAATAAGAAATAATTCTTATTAAGGGTGTCTGGCTGACCTCCATGCCCAGGAATACTCCTCTTCTCCTATTCCAATTACTGACCTCTGGTGTCCTTTAAATGAGAACTAAAACCCCATTTCTACAAGGTCTTCCCCAAGTGCTTTCTCCTTTATAATTATTTCCTATTTATAATATATATTACTTACTTTGTATAGATTTGTTTGCATATTACCTCCCCCTATTAGATTGTAAGCTCCTTGAGGGCAGAGAATATATTTTGCCTCTTTTTGTAGCACAATACCTAGTACATACTAGGGGCTTAATGAATGTTTATAGACTGAATAAGAGGGTTGGATGAGACAACTTCTAAGGTCCCTTTTAGCATTCACTTTATAATAAAAGAAAAGGAAAGAGAGACAATAGAAGCAGGACAGAATGAAATAACTACCTCCCTTAAAACATGATTAAAGGGTTATGCATTTAACTGAAGAGCACAACAGGAAATGAATCATCTCAGTCTCCATCTATTAAAAAAAATTCAAAACAGCAGCAAATGATTTATATATGCCTGGAATTGGAACACCTACCCTGTTAAAAGGAAAGTCAGTTTTCCAGAATTAGAGCCAATGTGAAAATTACAACTATAAAAATAGAGAGCATTTGGAAAAGTATCTTTTCTTATAAAATCAGATTAATTGAAATGTGGCAAACTTGGGAAAAGGTTTTTTATTTTAGCTATCTGTATGAAGAACTGATTCTTTGTATTAAAAATCTTGAAAAGTTTATTACTAGCTGTTTGACTCTGGACAAGTCACTTAACCCTAAATGCTTCATCCCCAAAAAAAAGTTTTTTAAAAAGAAAAATTTATTATTTTAAAGAGGTTTCTAGATAAAATTATGCCATTAAAAAGAGAAAGGGAGGAGGTGTTGGACTAGAAGTCTACAAAACATTCTATTATCTATAGTTAAAACATTATAAATAAAAACAAAAACTCATGATCCAAATGACTCAACTGATCAAATCCCAGATTTCAAATAATATAATAATAGTCTGGTTTTTTGCTCTTTCCACACATAAATCACTCACCATTTATCTCCTTCTTTTACCAAAATGACAATGCCATTTTCAGGCCTTCATATCCTTTTGCCTAAACAATTGCTCTAGTCTCTTAATTGCTTTTATTCCCTACACCCTCTAAATTATCTTAAATGCTTCTGTCAGGAGTATTGTACAAAGCACAAATTAGCACAATATACTTTGATGGAGACAGGAATAACTCAAAAGAATTACTTCTAAATTTCTCAGTAAGATAACACAGTGGCTATCAACAATGGGTCCTCAATCTACTTTTATAGCCTTATCTCTCCTTTTTCCCTTATGAGAAACTTTGCTTCATTCAAATTAGTCTATTCATCTCCAAAACAAACCAGGTACTCTCCCATACATCCCTCTTCCTCAAAGAACCTTCTCTCTCTCATTTTAATTCTGCTCTCACTAGATATCTCAGATATCCCTTCTGATAATCACCAGTATTCAAAAACAAAAAATGAAAAAATAGAAGAAAACATGAAATATCTCCAAGGAAAAACAAGTGACTTGGAAAACAGATCTAGGAGAGACAATCTAAGGATTATTGGACTTTCTGAAAGCCTTGATGAAATAAAGTCTAATCCTATAAGCACTTACTAGGCATGTTAATCATCTGATACAACTGTACTATCTTCTAAAACTTAAACCCACTTAATTTCCAGTCACTTTACTCCAATTCGCTCCCAATTGCTTTCAATTTTGCTCCAACCATATCCTTTGTAGTCTTGATTATACAATGAACTAATTCAACTTTATAAATTTATCTACCCTTAAATCTTTTGAACTGAGTATAATCCTTCAAGGGAAAAATGGATATTTAATGAAAAAGAGGACTTTCAAGCATTTTGTATAAAAAGACCAGAGCTGAACAGAAAATCTGACTTTCAAATAAAAGACTCAAGAAAAACATAAAAAGGTAGACAGAAAAGATAAGTCATAAGAGATTCAACAAGGTTAAATTATTTACATTCCTACATGGGAAGATGATTTATAACTACTCAGAACTTTATTAGAGCACTTAGAAGGTATATAAGGCGAACAGGTGTAATTTGACTATGATGAGATGATATCCAAAAAGTGAAATGAAGGAGTAAAAAAGAGGGATGCATTGAGAGAAAGGGGAAGAGAAAGTAATTATTTCATATCAAAAAGCCTTTATAATAAAGGGGAAGATGGGGAGGGATGTGGTAAATAAAATTTGAACTTTATTCTCCTTAGAATTAGCTCAAAAAAAGAAATAAAATGTAAACTCAGTTGGATATAGAAATCTATCTTAATCTTCAGGGGAATATGAGGAAAAGGACATAAAAAGGGCAATAATTGTGGAAAACAATTTTATAGGAAATTTCTATATGAAGGCCTCATTTTTCAAATATATATATGTATATATGCATATACATATATATAACTGAATCACATTTGTATTATTCTTTAATTGATAAAATGGTGAAATGATAAGAACCAGCAGTTTTCAGATGAAGAAATCAAAGCCAACTATAGTCATATAAAAAAAAATGCTCTAAATTACTGATTAAAGAAATGCAAATTAAAACTACCTCACATTTTATCAGATAGGCTAATATGACAAAAAAAGCAAAATTGATAAATATTGGAGAGGATGTAGGAAAATTGAAATACTAATGCACTGCTGGCAGAGTTATGAAATGATCCAACCATTCTGGAGAACAATTTGGAACCATATCTGTGCATACCCTTTGACCTAGCAATGTCACTATTATATCTATATTCCAAAGAGACTTTAAAAAAGGAGAAAAAAGAAAAGGTCCTATATGTATAAAAACATTCACAGCAGCTCTTTTTGTAATGGAAAATTGGAAACTGAGGGGCTGTCCATCATTTGAGGAATGGTCAAACAAGTTGTGGTATATGACTGTGATAGAATCCTATTGTATATAAGTGAAGAACAGGATACTTTCAGAAAAAAAAAAACTGGAAAGACTGACATGAACCAATGCAAAGGGAAGAAGCAGAATCAGAAGAACACTGTACAATAACAATAATATTGTATACAATGATCAACTGTGAATGACTTAGCTATTTTTAGCAATTACAAGAACCTAAGACAATTCCAAATGATTTATGATGACAAATTCTCTCCATCTTCAGAGAAAGAACTGATAGAATCTGAATGCAAATCACAGTAAGCTTTATTTTTACTTTATTTATCTTGTTTTTTTTTTTGAGGGGGGAAGCCCAAATTTCTTTCACAACATGAATATAAAAAATATTTTGCAGGGGCAGAGCCAAGATGGTGGAGGGCAGACACGATTCTCTGTGAGCTCCTCTGATCATTCCTCAAACCAAGAACAAATTAAGCATCTGAACTGGTTCTGGAGTAAGGGCTCCATCAAACACGTGGAGCACAACACATTTCCATCAAAAATAATCTTGGAAGAACTCCGGAGAAGGTCTGTTTCAGACGGGCAGGGGATCGAGCTGCTTGCTGCGCTCAGGTGGCAGCACACAGCCAGGGTAGGAGACTGAGGCTGGGATGGAGCAGCGGATTTTAGGCACCCAGGAAGTCCCTGGGAGACCCTTGGGCCACTTTGCTCTGCTTGTGGGCAGGTGCTTTGGCAGATCTGCCTTTGAGAAAGGGTGGATAGAGAGCAGCTGACAGTGTGGTCCTTAGTGCAGATCTAGCCCAACCAGTCTCAGACCGGAAGTCAACTACACAAACTGCCCCAGGGCAAATTGAAACGGCTGCAGAATTCCCTGCTCTGAATTAGATCTCAAAATCAAAAACATGAGCAAGAAGCAGAAGAGAGCTCTCGCCATTGACAGCTTTTACGGAGAGAAAGTAGGGCAGTCCCCAGATTCTGAGGTTCCTAAAGGGAATGCAAGGCCAGAGGAAGCCACAAAGGTGGACATGAGCTGGTCCCCATTTTACAAGGCTTACCTGGAAGATTGCATAAAGAGTCTCAAAAGAGAGAAGAAAAATGGGGAAATGAATTGAGATCAGGGCAAGAAGAAAATGATGCCCTGCAACAGAGATGTGAAAAACTGGAAAACAAGACTGGTGAAATGGAAAAAAATCACCAATTCACTGGAAAATAAAAATGGTGAATTGGAAAAAGATAACAATTCAATGAAAAACAAAATTGGTAAAATGGGAAAAAATGCAATGAACAAAAAAATTCCATTGGCCAGTTACAAAAGGAGCTAAAAAGGTAACTGAAGAAAATAATATTTTAAAAATTAAAATTGAACAAATGGAAGTGAATGACTCAATAAGACTTCAAGAATCAGTCAAACAAAAACAAAAAAAAAATGAAAAAATAGAAGAAAATATGAAATATCTCTTAGGAAAAATAACTGACGTGGAAAACAGATCTAGGAGAAACAATCTAAAAATTACTGGAATCCCTGAAAGCCACAATGAAAAAAAGAACCTAGATGCTATCTTCCAGGAAATTATGAAAGAAAACTGTCCTGATGTTTTAGAATCAGAAGGGAAAATCACCATCGAAAGAATTCACCGATCACCTCCTGAAAGAGACCCCAAAATTAAAACCCCAAGAAATATTGTGCCCAAATTTCAGGACTATCGCACCAAGGAAAAGATATTACCTAGAAAGAAACAATTCAAACACCTAGGAATTGTAATTAGAATTACACAAGATCTGTCAGCCTCCACATTAAAGGATTAAAGGGCCTGGAATCAGATATTCTGAAAGACAAAGGAACTTGGATTACAGCCAAGAATAAGTTATCTAGCTAGAATGAGCATTATCTTCCAGGGAAGAAGATGGTCATTCAATGATACAGGAGAATTTCACTTATTTCTAATGAAAAGACCAGATCTGAACAAAAAATTTGACCTCCAAATATACAACTCAAGAGAAGCATAAAAAGGAAAGAACTCTTGAGAACTATTTTTCTACTATGGGTATACTTAAAAAATGGGTGTATAATTTGATTTTACTTTGATAATATGAAAAAGAAATGAAGTGGAAGGGCTATCATACTGGGAAAAGGAGGTAAAATAAGGTTTTTTTAAAAAGGAGGTAAAAATAAGGTAAAATCTCATGAAGAGGCAGAGAAAATCTGATATAATTGAGGGAAAGAAGGGAGGGAGATGAGCATTGTGTAAATCTTACTCTCATCAGATTGGGCTCTAAAAGAGTCTATCAGACACATTTGGTTTCACAGAAAAACTTGTTCTTTATAGGGAAGTATGAGGGAAAGGAGGAAAAGAAAGGGATAGACTAATAGAAGGGAAAATGGAAAAATTAAGGGAAAGGTGTAAAAAGGAGGGAGGGTTTTACAGGGGGGAGGACTGTTAGAGGGAAGTGGTCATCAAAAACAAAATACTGGGGAGGGGGGAAGAGAGAAAAGGGAAAGGGAAGAAAAAAACATAACTTTGGGTAAATAAGATGGCAGGAAATACAGATATAGTTATTTTAACTGTGAATGTGAATGGGATGACCACATTCTCTCCTATAAAATGAAAGCAGATAGCAGACTGGATTAAAAAACAGAATCTAACAATATGTTGTTTACAAGAAACACATCTAAACAAAGAGATACATACAGAGTGAAGGTAAAGGGCTGGAGCAAAATCTTTTATACTTCAGGTGAACAAAAAAAAAAGCAGGGGGGTAGCAATCCTTATCTCAGATCAAGTAAAAGCAAAAATAGATCTAATTAAAAGAGATAAGGAAGGAAACTATATTTTACTAAAGGGTACCATAGACAGTGAAGCGGTATCAATACTAAACATATATGCACCAAGTGGTATAGCATCCAAATTCCTACAGGAGAAACTAACAGAGATGCAAAAACAAATAGACAGCAAAACTATACTAGTGGGGGATCTCAACCTTGCTCTCAGAATTAGATAAATCAAACCACAAAATAAATAAGAAGATAGGGAGGTAAACAAAATGTTAGAAAAGTTAGGAATGATAGATCTTTGGAGGAAATTGAATGGCAATAGAAGGGAGTATACTTTTTTCTCAGGGGTTCATGGAACTTATACAAAAATTGACCATGTCCTAGGGCATAAAAACCTCAAAATCAAATGCAGAAAGGCAGAAATAGTAAATGCATCCTTTTAAGATCATAATGCAAAAAAATTGCATGTAATATAAGGCCAGGAGAAAATAGACCAAAAGTTAATTGAAAATTAAATAATCTAATTTTAAAGAATGAATGGTTGAAAGAGCAAATCATAGACACAATCAATAATTTCATCCAGGAGAATGACAAAAATGAGACAACATATCAAAATTTGTGGGATACAGCCAAAGGGGATAATTTTATATCTCTAGATGCTTACTTGCATAAAATAGAGAAAGAAAAGATTAATGAATTGGGGTTACAATTAAAAAAGCTAGAAAAATCACAAATTAAAAATCCTCAATTAAATACCAAATTGGAAATTCTAAAAATAAAAGGGAAAATTAATAAAATTGAAAATAAGAAAACTATTGAATAAATAAAATTAAGAATTGGTTTTATGAAAAAACCAACAAAATAGATTACTTTAGAGGAAAATCAAAATCTTACTCTCAAAAATGAAAAGGGAGAACTTTCCACTAATGAAGAAGAAATTAGAGCAATGATTAGGAGTTACTTTGCACAACTTGATGCCAATAAATTTAATAATCTAAATTAAATGGAGGAATATCACAAAAATATAGATTGCCCAGGTTTAAAGAAGAGGGAATAAATTATTTAAATAGCCCCGTTTTAGAAAAAGAAATAGAACAACCTATTAATCAACTCCCTAAGAAAAAATCTCCAGGGCCAGATGAATTTACATGTGAATTCTACCAAAAAATTCAAAGAACAATTAATTCCAATACTACATAAACTATTTGAAAAAACAGGGAAAGAAGCTGTACTACCAAATTCCTTTTATGATACCGATATGGTGCTGATAGCTAAACCAGGTAGGGTGAAAACCGAGAAAGAAAACTATAGATCAATTTCCCTAATGAATATTGATGCAAAAATTTTAAATAAGATTTTAGCAATGAGATTACAGAAAGTCATCCCCAGGATAATACACTATGACCAAGTAGGATTTATACCAGGAATGCAGGGCTGGTTCAATATTAGGAAAACTATCAGCATAATCAATTATATTAATAGCCAAACTACCAAAAATCATATGATTATCTCAATAGATGCAGAAAAAGCATTTGATAAAATCCAACACTCATTCCTATTAAAAACACTAGAGAGTATAGGAATAAATAAAATGATTAGTAGCATCTACTTAAAACCATCAGCAAGCATCATATGTAATGGAGACAAACTAAAACCATTCCCAATAAGATCAGGAGTGAAACAAGGCTGCCCACTGTCACCATTACTATTCAATATTATATTAGAAATGTTAGCTTTGGCAATAAAAGAAGAAAAAGAGATTAAGGAATTAGAGTAGGTAATGAGGAAACCAAATTGTCACTCTTTGCAGATGATATGATGGTATACTTAGAGAACCCTAGAGACGCAACTAAAAAGTTACTAGAAACAATTCACAACTTTAGCAAAGTTGCAGGATACAAAATAAATACACATAAATCAGTAGCATTTTTATATATTACCAACAAAGTTCAGCAGTAAGAGATACAAAAAGAAATTCCATTCAAAATAACTGTTGATAGCATAAAATATTTGGGAATTTATATACCAAGGAACAGTCATGAACTGTATGAACTAAACTACAAAACACTTTCCACACAAATAGTCAGACCTAATCAATTGGAAAAACATCAAGTGCTCATGGGTAGGCTGAGCAAATATAATAAAAATGACAATACTACCCAAACTTATTTAGTGCCATACCAATCAAACTCCCAAGAAATTATTTTACAGATCTAGAAAAAATAGCATTAAAGTTCATTTGGAAGAACAAAAGGTCAAGAATTTCAAAGGAATTAATGAAAAAAAAAGGTTGATGAAAGTGGCCTTGCTATACCAGATTTTAAACTAGATTATAAAGCAGCAGTCATCAAAACCATTTGGTACTGGCTAAGAAATAGAGCAGTCGATCAGTGGCATAGAATAGAATATCAGGACAAACTAGGCAATAACTATAGGAATTTAGTGTTTGATAAACCCAAAGACCCCAGCTTTTGGGATAAGTGCTCACCATTCGACAAAAACTTCTGGGAAAATTGGAAACTAGTGGAAGAAATTAGGGCTTGACCCACACCTAACACCACATACCAAGATAAGATCTAAATGGGTTCATGATTTAGATATAAAGAGTGATATTATAAGCAAATTGGAGGAACATAGGATAGTTTACCTCTCAGACCTGTGGAGATGGAATAAATTTATGTCCAAAGAAGAATTGGAACTATTAATTGAACACCAGATAGATAATTTTGATTATACTAAGTCAAAAAGTTTTAGCAAATAGCAATAAACTTCTTGACAATCATTTTCAGCAGAATTCTATGCATTAGGAGTAAAGAAAAAAATCGCAATAATTACAAACTCATTAAGTATTTGTTGTCTGCTTTTTAAATATGCAGCATCCAAATGTCAATTAGGATTTACCTTCTTTATACTGCAAGAAGACGAACTCTGTTGTTTTTAGTTTATTCTGCCCAATATTTGGGAAGAAAACCTTTCAAATAAAAGTTTTTAATTCACAAGACTTTTAACATATTCTTTAAAATATCTAATCCTATATTTCCTTTTTTAAAAGTATTCTCTCTTTTCCAGAACTGGTTAGCGAAAGATATGAAACAACAATTTTTTTTTTTTGCTGAGGCAATTGAGGTTAAGTGACTTGCCCAGGGTCACACAGCTAGGAAGTGTTAAGTGTCTGAGAGCAGTTTTGAACTCAGGATCTCCTGACTTCAGGGCTGGTGCTCTATCCACTGTGCCATCTAGCTGCCCCATGAAACAACACTTTTATATTTAACCTTCATAGAACTGGACAAAAGAAATGAGAGAACAACAAAGGATAAAGAGTAGCACTAGACCATGATTCAGAACTGTCAGCACTGTGCCTTTATGAGAAGAATTTGTTTAGGAACCCATTTATCATAGCAGTTCTACTCATATGCTAAGATACAAGCTTGTGGAGGGCAGGGGCTGTTTTATTTTTGTTTCTCCAACCTCACCTAGCAACACACTTTATCCATAACAAGCTATAAATGTTGCTGAACTGAATCTAATCATTACCTTTCTTTGGTATGGCATGTGGGTTGGAACAATATTATTACAAAAATAAAGAAAGGATAAGGAGAAAGATTACCTAAAACTTCTGTCATGCAAACTAAACCTAAAATTTAGAAAACTTAGAAACCAGATTTAAAGACTTAGAACTTTAAAAGTTCTGACACAAATTCCTCACCACTATTTCCAAACTTGTTTCAGAGTATACTTCTGGGAATTCTATTCAAATCCACTGAGAAGCATCTTTTTCTTTAAGATAAATAATACTAAGCAGCAGGTAACTTTGACAAAGTAGGGATGGGAGAGTTCTGGTCTGTATCTAGATAAGGGCAGTCTTCAGGTAATGTACATTCAATACCGGAACAAAATAAGACAGTGGCAGATAAAAAGTTAACAAAGATTTACTTAGCTATCACTGAAGGATATTTAACAAGAGGCACTGAAGATTCTTCTAATTGCCAAGCAAAACTCCCTTACATACGTTTTACAGTTCTCCATCAGCCAAGCATCAGAGTGCCTAAAGAAGCTTGAGTCATTTTTGTAGACATCAATGGTGTGAGCATTTAGTCCCACCTAAGCCAACCAAGTTTTGAAATGATCTTAATACCTTTCAAGGAAAAATCAGCCTAACTTCCACTGGAACAAGCATTAAAATATTGCTCCTATCACAAGAGTTTGAAGGAGATTATGGGGAAAGAGTTTCAATTCTTCAATCACTTAATCCAACAAAAACTTCACTGCTGATTTGAATTTGATTAAATAAGCCTTAGTGAAATTTTAATAATTAGTTATTTCTCAATAAACAAAGTTTTAAAATTTAAGATAAAACTTTCTCATGTAAACTTTTAGGTTATTCCTTAAAATGCCAATCTAATTACATTTTAACTATTCATATGCAAAAACAGGTTAGTGGACCAATTTTTAAAATTATTTTTAAACATTGTGTGTGTGCATATATATATGTATATATAAAGAGAGAGGGAGGGAGGGAGGAAGGGAGGAAGGGAGGAAGGGAGGAAGGGAGGAAGGGAGGAAGGGAGGGAAGGAGGGAGGGAGGGAGGAAGGAAGAAGTGATTATTCTTAATTCTGGCCAAATATTTCATATAGTTGCAAAATTTAAACCTAGAGTTAAGATTAAGAGCCATGTTCTTAGAGTTGATGTATAAATAACAAAGTGAAATCTTTGTTGAAATTATATGAAATAATTAAGTGAAGACTTATATTTCTTTGAGATTTCAAAATTATGGTGCCAAACTATAATGCATTTTCCACACCACCTGGATTTAAGACTAAACAATTATCCATGCATATGTTTTGAAAAGAAAAAGAAAAAGAGGCAAGAAAAAGCTTTTACTATGGAGGAGGAAGGGAGGGGGAAGGAGAAGTGAAAAAATCTTAACTTTCATCAAAACTGGCTCAAAAAG
Organism: Myrmecobius fasciatus; assembly: GCA_023553655.1. Lineage (NCBI taxonomy): Eukaryota > Metazoa > Chordata > Mammalia > Dasyuromorphia > Myrmecobiidae > Myrmecobius > Myrmecobius fasciatus. Next base: position 666,009 of record JAJPUD010000385.1, on the reverse strand, counting down.
GAAATAACATGCACACTCAATATGGGTATAGAAATCTATCTTACCCTGAAAAAAAAAATAGAAGGGGAATGGGACATGGAAAGGGGAGAGGGTGGTAAAAGAAAGAGCACATTGGGGGAGGGAAAGGTCAATAGCAAAACAATTTTGAGGAGTGATAGAGTGAAAGGAGAGAGAACAGAATGAATGGGGATAAATAGTGAGCAATAGTAATTGTACAGAAGAATTTTGAAGCAAGTTTAATTGAATTAAATGTATAAAAAATAAAAGCCATGCCTCAATTGATAAATGATCAAAAAATATGATCTATGCCAAAATAGCTATAATTTATCCATATCCTTTGGCTAACACTATTACTACTAGGTATGAATACCAACAGAAGTATTTTTTAAAAAAGGAAAAGGAGGGGCAGCAAGGTGGCACAGTGGATAAAACACCAGCTCTGAAGTCAAGAGGACTCAAGTTCAAATTTGGTCTCAGACACTTAACACTTAACAGCTGTGTGACTCTGGGTAAATTACTTAACCCCAATTGACTCAGGAAAAAAAAAGGGAAAAGGAACTACATGTACAAAAATATTTGTAGCATCTCTTTTCTCAGGGCAAAAAACTGGAAACTGAGAGGATGCCAATCAATTGGAGAATAGGGGAATAAATTGTGGCATTTGATTGGGATAAAATATTATTGTTCTATGGGAAATGACAAACAAGATGTTCTCAGGAAAAACCTGGAAAGTCCTCCATGAACTCAAGCAAAGTGAAATGTACTGTATACAAAGTAATAGCAATATTCTGGGATGACCAGTTGCAAAATGACTTTGCTATTCTCAAAAGTACAGTGATCCACAACTACTCTGAAGGACTTGTGATGAAAAAATCCTATTCATAACAGAAGAAACTAATTGTATTTGAATACAAATTGAAGATATATTCTCTCTCTCTCTCGCCTTAATTTTTCTTGAGGGTTTTTTATTTTTAATTAGGGTGAAAGATCTCTGTTTCCTTTCACAACATGACTTTTATGGAAATATTTTGCAGAACTTCACATGTGATTTCTTAATGGGGGCTGGAGGTGGGAATAAGGGAGAGAATCTGGAACTCAAGTTTTTAAAACAAATGTAAAAAATTGTTTTAAATGTAACTGGGGAGAAATATTAAATAAATAAAATTTAAAATTCCATCTTCCCTGGCTCTAAAACCAGAAATAATCTGTTCCTCTACCCCACAAAGAAAAAACCTGATGGCATGATCTATGGAGTTTTAAGTCATTTGCATTCCTAACTTTTTGAACAAACTTTAGAAGAATATAGCATTAAAAAGTTTTAGAAAAAATTAAGAATATTATCAATACCCAAGGCCTGATCATAGAGCCATTCAAGTAAAGAATGGATATCCCACCAGTCTATTCATTTTATTCTTTCACACACTCATCTTTTCCTGAAACTGTTGTCATCTCCTAAACCTGGAACATAGCAGTTCTTTACAAAAGCCTTTTTAAAAATACCTTCCCAACAATTTTTTAAAAGTTATCCAAAGTAAAAGAAAATCAGATATAAAATTACAGTAGATTAGGCCTTTCAAGAGGGTCCTTAACAGGGAAGATCTCTATAGTAACTGACGATTAGAAATTTATGTACAACTGATGTCACAAGCTAGACACAAAAATTGACCTTGATACTATAGAATCATATCTCAAAAAAAGCCATTCAAACATTTCAAAAGATGGTAATACCAACACCTCATATCTATATATCATTTTTAAGTTTTACAAAGTACTTTATTAATAACAACATTCCTATGATCTCGAAAAGGGAAAATGAAAGAATATGCAGATCGACCTTTGGATTTAGACTAAGAGGACTAGTGTTCAAAAATCCCAGCTCTTCTTCTTTTACTCTTATGAATAATCTTAGATCCACTTAATCTAAATTTATGATTGTATAACCCTCATTAGAGTAAGTTGTGCTATCTCCTAAGTTCAGAAAAAATAAGAATCTTGCTCAGTGTCAAACCTTAAGTAGCTTGTTCTATGTCAGGCTTTTCCTGATTCTGAGTTAACTTTATGAAAATGTTCCTTTCACAGTTATAGAACACCAAGTGCTATCACCTTTCCCTCATGAATTCTTTAGCAGAGAGATCAGATGATAAAAACTTTAGTGTTAGAAGTCACTATCAACCAGAAAACAATGATAAATGAAATGTAAACAGCTTTAAAATGTTAATGTAAGAAATGGAATCATATCCAAATCAAAACAAAAATTTTTAAGTAACTTTTTTTTTTAATATAGAGGCAATCTTTATTAGTGGACATCATGCTGGGACTGTAGTCAGGAGACTTCAAATCAGTTTTCTGAAATTAACTTCAAGGCAACTTCCATAGAATTTATTCTACTAAGACAGTTGCAATCTACTTTCATCCTTAACAAGGACATTCCTACACTGAGGAAATTTTTTTTTCCTTAGAGAAGGGAAACAGAAGGGTTGTGGCAGGGGTGGCATTCAACAATTTACTATTTAAAATTAGATACTACTTGAGAGCACTTTAAATACCATTCCCTTTTGAGAAAATATTTGTGATTGGGGAAGGGAGCTGGAAAATCCAATTATTCCAAGTAGCACACATGAATAGGTCAAATCAGAAAAGAAAATATTCTTGGTAGGATTTATGTAAGCAGAATGAATAGCACTATTACTTTTACCCACCAATTGTTATCTAATTTACTCTAAATGGACAAAATCTACTTTGAAAGATAAGACTAGTAGGAAAAAATTTTGAAGCAATTCAATGAACACTCGAAAAAAATATTGTAAAGAGTTTATTCTTCTAGAAAATAAACACCATTAATGGCTATCAACAAAATTGTAAATCCAAGATAAGAAAGTGGGATCCAGGGAAAAAATATACAATTTTAATAGAAAGAATATAACAGAAAGGAGGAAAAATTAAAGAAAAACTAATGGAGAGTAAAGTGAAAATGAAAAAGAAATCTGAATGTTAAAGCAATTAAAGTCAAGTAAATGACATAAAAATAAGGAAAAAAATTTCAGCTAATCACTTAACTATCAATATATCTGAAGCAACTCTCAGAAGAACCATATTCTTTATCAAGATGGCAAACATATTTATTGGTTAGGGTTGATCTTAAAATAAATAACTCTCAATTAAAAGATTTCTCATTGTCCTATTTTTTTTTCCTCTTTAGTAAAATACTTACATACTGCAGGACTGGAAAAACTACTGAAATGGTCATCAAAATTCAAATTGTACCCTTCAAAGAAAATTTAATAACTACAAATAGAGTCCATTTAAATTAGCTTTTCAGGCTAATTAATTCAGACCAACTTTACTTCCTGAAAGTTAAATTCAATCCAAATTATTAACCATTAACATTTCTTCTATTTTTTACCTTTGCAGAGTAAGAGATGTTATTCTCACAATGATGGGGAAGCTTCACTATAAACATTTGAACACAAATTAGTGGAATTGGTAATAAAATATATATATTTTATATATATATATATATATTCACAGGAATAGAAGTCACCCTCCCTCACATTTTGTCTACTATCTTTGTAATGTCAGTCATTTCATGTCTCCAACTTTTCATTTTCTATTTATACAAAAGGAGAAAAATAATTCTTGCATGACCTCATTTGAAGGGCTGTTTGGAATATCAGAGGTGGTAATGCATGCAAAATCATAATGTAAATGAATTATAGTGATGCTATTATTACTGTTTTTATTGCCAAAATACTTATTGATACCTTACAGGGCAAAAAAGATAAGAGTTTTCTTCCTATTTCAACCCAGTGAGGACAGTTTTGAGAGGCTGGAGAAGATGCAAGAAATTGCATGGAATCTTTAAAAAAGAAAGAAGGAACCTGAGAAACAACCAGCATGACCCATAAGTAGGATAAGAAATAACTGGAATTATCCATAAGAACAGTAGATCACAATAAGAGATGATAACTTCCCATTTATTAGGAGTTTCTGAATATGCCTCCAAAGGAGCTTTTTCATGACAGAAAACCAGCACTAATAATTCAGGGATAAGTTAACTTCCTAGCTCACTGGGTCTGAATTCTACCTGGACAAGAATGTCCTCTACAAAATAAAGATAATATTACCTGCTGAGGTAGCTCATTACACTTTTGAACATTTCCAACAGTTAAGAATATTTTCTTATACTGAGCTGAAATCTCCCTCTCCAAAACTTATGCGTATGATGTTTTGTTATATCCTCTGGAGTCCTGGAGTACAAGTCCATTCCCACAACACAGCCCTTTAAATAACTGAAGATAACTACTATCTATTTCCGCAGCCCCTGTCACATAAACTTGTTCCTCCTCCTGATTTCAAATTTTTCTGTTGCTGGCCACTATCGTTTACCCAGTGCTCCATGTCTGAATTGCTGCTATTACTTTTTAGCCCTGCCGATTTTTAGCTAACTTTCTAAGACATAAGCTGCACAGAAAGTAAAGGGAGTTTTCTCATCTATATTTCCCCCATCAATGAAGCCATAAGCCTAGTCCTATTATCTATTCTGAAATAACTCCAAAATCTTTCTTCCATTCTTTGTTTGAACTGCTATTTTTAAAATATCTTACCAAGTTTTATTTCCATTCCGTTTCCCTCTCCTCCTTCAATTAATGGTAGCATGAATTATGAGTCAAAATAATTTTTCTTTTATATTGATTCAGTTTTTTCATTACTGTTTAAAAATCAAGTTCCACCTTCTTTGCATAGCATGTGAAATTCTATAAAATGTGGCAAAGCATACCTTTTTATTCCTATCTTTTAATATTGGCTCTAAACTGTTCTCTTACAACCTAGCTAAATTAAGATTTATTTCTGCCCACTGAATATTTCCTATACTTTCCCACTTCCATTACATTGTTCTTCATGCTTCTGTGTTATCACACTGATAAATACCTACACACTTTTAAAGCCCCCCCAAATAATATCTCCATTCTTTTAACAAAACTGTCCTCTCCAAAGTTATTAATCATTGCCAAATCCAATGGCCTTTCAACCCTCTTTCCCTCTGACTTCTCCGCAGCTTTTGACACTATTATTCAGCCTTTCCTCCTTAATACTTTTTTCTCTTTAAATTTTTGGGACATCACTCACTCTTAGTTCTCTTCCTACCTGTCTGACTGCTCCTTTTCAGTCTCAATCTTCTTTGCTGGGATCCTCCTGTAGATCACACCCTCCAACCTGCCCCTCAAAATTCTAGTCTGGTCTTTCTTTTTTTCCTACTATTTCACTTGGTGATCTCAGAATACTAATGATGGATTCCTGGTAAACAAGACATTTCATCTTGGCTCTAGGTATTTTTTTCTGGCTGTCCCCCATGCCTAGAAACCTCTCCCTCCTCATCACTTCCTATTCTTTCCAGGCTTCTTTTCAGTCCTAACAAAAATCCTATCTTCTAAAGGAAGCCTTTCCTCAATACTTTTTTAAGTCTAGTACAGATTTAAGTTCAAATGTGGCTTCAGACACTTACTAACTAGTATGACTCTAAGTAAGTCACTTTACGTTATTTGCTTCAGTTCCTCATCTGTAAGATGAGCTAGAGAACGAAATGGCAAACTACTCCAGTATTTCTGCCAAGAAAACTTCAAAATGGGATCAAAGAAAGTTAGACATTACTAAAACAACTTTATAGTTCATTGTAAGGATCAAATGAGTAATTGTAAATGAGTACAATTATCTATCTGTAAAGCACTTATTACTGTTACTGGCATATAATTCATACTTAATAAATGCTTGTTCCCTTTCCAAATAAAAAAAATTTCTTTAGGGTCATCCTCTTCAATCTTTCAGCTTATGCTGTAACCCATGTTTAAAACAGAAATTTCCTACTTCATTTCCATCAATTAAAGGTCCTCCTTTCTTTTCCAGGTCAATTCAGAAATCATTTTTTACTTGAAATCTTCCCTGCATTCTCTTTCCTCTATCCCCAACCAGGTAAAATAAGTCATCTTTTTCTTCTTCCAGTTTCTCACAATACTGCTTCCTTCCCTTACTATTGTGTACATGTTTTATTTTCCCATTCCTTCTCCTATGCGGTTAGGGAATTTCATTTTTCATCACTTTATCTTGGCATCTAGCACACTAATTTGCTATGTTAACTAAAAATGTTTAATCAACAGTCATATCTGTTTTATGATTTTAAGTTTACATGAGCTATTATTATTATTAATAACTATAACAATAATACTGTAGTAGTTAGCTATCACAGAACTTTGTCACTGGGTAAAAATCTAGTTGATAATGTTGAGTAAAAAAAAAAGCTAATATCAAATCTAATAAAAGATTGTAATCTATTTGAAAAGGCCAAAAGGTTGGATCCATTAACAGGAAATGAATCTCTTACAATTCACTGATTATTTTCTTTCAGAGACATAATTAGTGAAATAATCAAAATTTTATTGTTTTTGAAAAACACATATTTAGGATACAATCTCTATCTACCTATGTGAAGACAAAATAGCAAAAATTTCCAAAATTAAGAAATCAAAAATTTAGTTATTCTTACTGCAATTATAGTACTAAACATATTTTAGGACTATCCCAGGGAATATTCACAAAAGGATTTATCAGGTCTGCCTGTACAGTACAGAAGCATGGAATGTTAAGAACTGGGAGATATCTTGAAATATTAGTCCATGCTACCTCATTTTCCAGATAATGAAGCTAAAATCCTGAAAACCAAAACACCTTGGCCATTGATAAAATAACTAAATCAGAAACAAGACAAGAAGTTGTGTTTAGGTTTAGGTATACTACTTAATCATTAGCTCTTCTTTCATTCTCCCTTTTTGTTTATCTTCAATTACACACATTCATAAAACAATAAAATATTCTTACCTAGTGACCCTTTTACATTTGAACAAACTACTCATTCTTGGTTGAACATTCTTTGGAACTTACTTGAGCAATTCACTGCTTTCTTGTTCACTATCTTGTAATATAGTATCTGACAGATTAACTGAAGTTGGCAGGTCCTTTTCTTCAGTTGTTGAGCTTGGTTCTTCCATAGGAGAACTGCTGCACTTATCACTTTCCTTTTTAAACTCTTTTTCATGAAGAACAATGAGATTTTGTGAATACTTTTCAGTTTTGTCACGTTCACTTTTGAGGCTTGGTTGCTGTGGGGATTTTGCTGAGATATTAAATAAGTTACCAAGAAACTGGAGAAAGCTTTCTTTTGACTGTTTATCATTGTCTACAGTTTTAGCATCTGAAGGTAAACTGGAAAAGATGTCTGGCTTTTTTGAGTCTTCTTCTGGTGAAAGATTAGATGATTTCTCAGAATGGTTCCTACTGTCCTCACTTTGGGAAATCTTTAAAAACAAAATAAAAAAGGGATGGTAAATAAAAATAAATTTAAACACATGCACATGTGTGTACATATATATTATATTTATATTTATATAGAGGTTATTAACTTAATCAAATTAGTATTATGAATTAAGCTAAGAATAAATGTAACAAGAATGAATAAAGAAAGTTGATTTAAGATTCATAATTGGGGAAAAGTTTTAGCATAACTTCAACAAGTCCAAAAGAAATATGTATATTATATAATATGTATAATAATAAAATAAAATATGTAAACAATGACTATAATGAAAATAAAAAAATAATAGCAATTTAATTACAGTAAATGATGATACACTTTACTCCATCTTGGTTATTTATGTCTCCACTGCACCCTTTCCTACACCTTTTCCTAACCCCAACTAGCAATTAAACTCTGCAGAAAAAGTTGTTTTCCATAACTAGAAAACTTCTTTAAAAAATCACCAGGAAAGAACTATCATTAAAAATATGATCTTGTTTTCAGGAGCTAAATAATGTCCCAGAAGCAGTTCAGGCTGTTTTCCCACTTCTGTTCAACGTTCAACTTAAGTTACAGTAAAACAAATTACCATTCATATATATCTATGATTCACAGTAAAGAAAGCTAAGCTAGATACATCAGAGGATTACATTATTACATTACTCTTTGAAAAGTTAAAACAATCAGGAAAAAGTTCCCCAAATATTGCAGAAATATAAAAGTTAAATGATTTCAAGATACTTCTAGCCCATACAAACAAAATTTCTAGGCAAATATTCTTCCAAAAGATTTGCTAGTTTTGGTCTGAATTAAAAGTTTCTTAGGATGAACTAAAACCTAATGTTAGTCAGTTAATAAACATTTATTATTTATTAGTAAATCACTGATAAACATTTATTAAATAATTAATACATAATAAGAACTGTTCTAAGCATTGTTGATATAAAAGAAGGAAGTTCCTTAAGGAGCTCACAATCTAATGGAGAACAAAACACACATCTATGCATCAACATACAGAATAAATAGGAAATACAGAGGGACTGTACAAGAATTAAGAGAGGTTAGAAAAAGGCTTTCTGTAGAAGGTGGGAATTCAGCTAGAACTTAAAGGAAGGCAGCAAGCAGGGGAAAAGCATTCTAAATCATGAACAATAAGAAAAGTGCCTGAAAATGAGAGATTGTAAAGACTTGTTTGGAGGGACATGTGGGGAGGACAGAGTCACTAGATCAAACAGTCCCAGTTGAGGAGTAAGATATAAGATGACTAGAAAGGTATAACAGAACTATAATTATGAAAAGCTCTGAATGCCAAACAGAGGACTCTGTACTTGATCCTAAAGATAATAGGGAGCTCCTGGAGTTTATGGAATAGTGGAAAATCACAAAATCAGACCTGTGGTCTAGTAAAATCACTTTAGTGACTGAATGGAGGAAGGACTGGAGCAGAGACACAGATATATTTGAGGCAGACAAGACTCAGCAGCCGGATATTACAGTAGTCTAGTCCTGAGGAAATGAAAACCAGGACCATTATTGTGATGGCAGAATCTGAGGAGAGTAAGGGGAATATTCAAGAGATGTTGAAAAGATTAAATCAACGGGCCATGGCAACAGATTGGACATGGAAACTGAAAGATCAAGAAGTCTGAGGGACTAAGAGAACAGTAGGGAGAAAGATAAATGAATTACTTTTTGGACACATTGAGTTTAAGATATCAGCTAGTTTTCTTTAAGACCTTTTTCTTCTTTTCTTTAATCTTTTAGGTTGGAATCTGAATGTAAGCTTTAAGTCATACCATTAAGAACGAACAATAGATTTGGAATCAAAAGACCTGAGACCCAGTTCCTCCACTTCTATGCAAGGTGATTTATTCATCCTTTCTGAGCTTTAATTTTGTCATCTAAAAAATGAAAATAACATTTGTACTACCTATTTCTTTCAGAGTGCTGTGAAAGTGTATGACTAGCAGTGAAGCACTATATAAACATAAGTCATATTAACATCACTAGTTCCTATCTTGTGAGAGTTTATTCTATGCAACTCTTACTTATCAGGTCTGCCTTTCTTAAGTAGCTTTTCCTCACAAATCCAGTAACCATTAAGAACGCTCAAATTTCTCTTCGATAATCACTCTGTAATTAAATACACATTTTTAAACAGAGGAATATATACATGCCTACAACACATATTTCAAAGACATTCTCATACCTCCCTATTAAAATCTCAGCTTTAAAGTTTTTCTTTTTAAAGTCATAAGTGAAGTTCCCTCCATTCCACCAAAATATATGGCAAGATGTATAAGAACAAGTAGATACTGTTAAAACAAAATGTTTTAAGGCCATAAATATTAAATGTCTACATACTCCCTCAGAATTCTTTGCACACTCACAAAATAATCTTGTGAAATATTAGAGAATAACCAGAAAAGTTTAGGAGTAAGAGCAATAAAGATGCCATACATGCTCCTAGCAAGACTGATCAACTCTCAAGATGGAATCAAAGTGTTACAATTCATGTTTTAATATTAATAATAATTATTATTATAATTAAGTTAAAAGATTGCTTGCAAAATTTATTGCTATTTAAAGATATATTCCTCTTAAAGAAAGAAGGCTGACAAGTCCTATGTTTTGCTTTTTTAATGTAGCATTTGCCAAAATGAAAAATTATACAATATGTTGTTTATAAGAAACACATCTGAAACAGAGATACACACAAAGAGAAAGGTAAAAAATAAATTTATACTTCAGCTGAAGTTAAAAAAATCAGGGGTGGCAATGTCTGAGATCAGGGATTACTAAAAAGTACTATAAACAATGAAGTAATGTCAGTGTCAAACACATACAAGTGGCATAGTATCCAAAATTTTAGAGAAGTTAAGTAAGTTACAGAAAGAAATAGATAGCAAAACTATACTAGTGGGGGATTTCAACTTCCCAACTCAGAATTAAATAAATCTAACCACAAAATAAACAAGAAGTTAAGGATATCAGTAGAAGTTTAGAAAGTTTAGATGTAATGGACCTCTGAATAAAACTGAATTGGGATAGAAAAGAATATACATTTTTTCTCAACAATATATGGCAACTACATAAAAACTGACCATGTATTAGGGCATTAAAATCTCACAAACACAGTATTAAAATGCATCTTTTTCAGATCATAATGCAATAAAAATTACACGTAATAAAGACCCAAAGAAAGATAGACTAAAAATTAATTGAAAACTAAATTTAAGGTGGGGGGCGGAGCCAAGATGGCGGAGTGAAGGGACAACGTTCTGTGATCTCCTCTGACCTTTTCTCAAACCAACAGCAGATTAAGCCTCCAAACTGGTTCTGGAGTCAAAGCTCCCCCAAATATTAGGACTACAACACATTCCTAGAAGAAACTACCTTGGAGGAGCTTCGGAGCAGGTCTGTTTCAGACAGGCAGGGGGTCGAGCTCCGGAACAGCTCCAGAGACAGGGCAGGAAGCCAAGCTGGACTCAGTGTGGCAGGTTCTAAGCACCTGGGAAGGTTCTGCAAGGTTCTTGGGACATAATGCCCTGATTGCAGGCAGGTGCTTTGGCAGATCTGCCTTTTGTAAAAGGTAGATTGTAAACCACTGAGAACACTGGACCTAGCCTGGATAGCCCAGCATGGGCAGTCAATCAGTCTAACTAGCCCAGGGCAAATTAAAGCAGCTGCCTCTCCTCTGTTTTAAACAGAGTTAAAGCTTTAAAAAATGAATAAAAAGCAAAAAAGCATAGACAGCTTTTATGGAGAGCGAGAAGAACAGACCTCAGATCCTGAGGTTCATAAAAGTAAAGCAACTCCAGAGGAAACCATAAAGGGAGATATGACCTGGGTCCCCTTTTCACAAGGCTTTCCTGGAACAAAGTATTTCAAAATGAGTTAGAAGAAAAATAGGGAAATGAAATGAGGTCATTGCAAGAAGGAATGGAAAAAGCATATAATGCTCTATAAAAGAAATATGGGAAAAGACACCAATTCACTGAAAAATAAAGTTGGTGAAATGGAAAAAAACTGCAATGAACAAAAAAATTCAACTGGCCAGTTACAAAAGGAGCTAAAAAAGGTAACTGAAGAAAAGAATACATTAAAAATTAGAATCGAACAAATGCAAGTGAATGACTCAATAAGACTTCAAGAATCAGTCAAACAAAAACAAAAAAATGAAAAATTAGAAATATCTCCTAGGAAAAACAACTGACTTGGAACACAGATCTAGGAGAGACAATCTAAGGATTATTGGACTTCCTGAAAGCCTTGATGAAAAAAAAAAAAAAAGAACCTAGACACTAACTTTCAGGAAATCATGAAAGAAAACTGCCCTGATGTTTTAGAATCAGAAGGTAAAATTGCCATTTAAAGAATTCACCGATCACCTCCTGAAAGAGACCCCAAAAGTAAAACCCCAAGAAATATTGTGCCCAAATTTCAGGACTATCGCACCAAGGAAAAGATATTACAAGCACCTAGAAAGAAACAATTCAAATACCTAGGAATTGTAATTAGAATTACACAAGATCTGTCAGCCTCCACATTAAAGGATTAAAGGGCCTGGAATCAGATATTCTGAAAGGCAAAGGAACTTGGATTACAGCCAAGAATAAGTTATCCAGCTAGAATGAGCATTATCTTCCAGGGAAGAAGATGGTCATTCAATAATACAGGAGAATTTCACCTATTTCTAATGAAAAGACCAGATCTGAACCAAAAAATTTGACCTCCAAAGACAGAACTCAAGAGAAGCATAAAAAGGTAAAAAGGAAAGAACTCTTGAGAACTATATTTCTACTATGGGTATACTTAAAGAATAGGTGTATAATTTGATTTTACTTTGATAATATGAAAAAAGAAACTACAAGTGGAAGGGCTAACATACTGGGGAAAAAAGGGAAAAGGAGGTAAACTAAGGTTAAAAAAAGAAGGTAAAAATAAGGTGAAATCTTACAAAGAGGCAAAGAAAACCTAATATAATTGAGGGAAAAAAGGGAGGGAGATGAGCATTGTGTGAATCTCTCATCAGATTGGGCTCTAAAAGAGACTATCAGACACATTTGGTTTCACAGAGAAAGTTGTACCTCCTTATAGGAAAGTGAGAGGGAAAGGAGGAAAACAAAGGGAAAGAGTAAAAGAAGGGAAAAATAGAATAATTAGGGGAAAGGTATAAAAAAGGGGAAGGGGCTCTAGAGGGGGGAGGACTTTTTGAGGGAGGTGGTCATCAAAAGCAAAATATTGGGGAGGGGGGAAGGGAGAAAGGGGAAAGGAAAGAGAAAAACATAACTTTGGGTAAATAAGATGGCAGGAAGTACAGATATAGTTATTTTAACTGTGAATGTGAATGGGAAGAACTCTCCCATAAAATGGAAGCAGACAGCAGACTGGATTAAAAAACAGAATCTAACAAGAAACACATCTAAAGATTCGAGATACATACAGAGTGAAGGTAAAGGGCTGGAGCAGAATCTATCATGCTTCAGGTGAACAACAAAAAAAAAGCAGGGGTAGCAATCCTAATCTCAGATCAAGTAAAAGAAAAGATAGACCTAATTAAAAGAGATAAGGAAGTAAACTATATTTTACTAAAGGGTACCACAGATAATGAAGCAGTATCAATACTAAACATATGGGCACCAAGTGGTATAGCATCCAAATTCCTAGAGGAGAAACTAACAGATACAAGAAGAAATAGACAGCAAAACTATACCAGTGGGATATCTCAACCTTGCTCTTTAAGAATTAGATAAATCAAACCACGAAATTATTAAGAAAGAAGTTAGGGAGGTAAACACGTTAGAAAAGTTAGGTATGATAGATCTCTGGAGGAAATTGAATGGAGACAGAAGGGAGTTTACTTTGTTCTCTGCAGTTCATGGAACTTATACAAAAATTGACCATGTGTTAGGGCATAAAAACCTCAAAATCAAATGCAGAACGGCAGAAATATTAAATGCATCTTTTTCAGATCATGATGCAATAAAAATCACATGCAATATAAGGTCAGGAGAAAACAGACCAAAAGTTCATTGGAAATTAAGTAATCTAATCCTAAAGAATGAATGGGTAAAACAGCAAATCATAGAAACAATCAATAGTTTCATCCAATGACAATAATGAGACAACACACCAAAATTTGTGGGATACGGCCAAAGCGGTTATAAGGGGAAATTTCTCTTTCTAGATGCTTACTTGCATAAAATAAAGAGAAGATCAATGAATTGGGCTTACTATTAAAAAAGTTAAAAAAAGAACAAATTAGAAACCCTCAAATACCAAATTGGAAATTCTGAAAATGAAGGGGAGATTAATAAAATTGCAAATAAGAAAACTATTGAATTAATAAATAAAAATAAGAGTTGGTTTTATGAAAAAAAAAACAATAAATTAGATAAGCCTTTAGTTAATTTGATTAGAAAAAGGAAAGAGGAAAATCAAATTGTTAGTCTCAAAAATGAAAATGGAGAACTTTCCATCAATGAAGAGGAAATCAGAGTAACAATTAGGAGTTACTTTGCCCAACTTGATGCCAATAAATTTGATAATATAAATGAAATGGAGGAGTATCTACAAAAATATAGACTCCCCAGGTTAATAGAAGAGGAAATAAATTATTTAAATAGCCCCATTTTAGAAAAAGAAATAGAACAACCTATTAATCAACTCCCTAAGAAAAAATCTCCAGGGCCAGATGGATTTGCATGTGAATTCAAAAAACAATTAATTCCAATACTATATAAACTATTTGAAAAAATAGGAAAAGAAGGTGTACTACCAAGTTCCTTTTATGATACAGATATGGTGCTAATAAGCTAAACCAGGTAGAGTGAAAACAGAAAAAGAAAACTATAGCTCAACTTCCCTAATGAATATTGATGCAAAAATCTTAAATAAAATATTAGCATTGAGGTTACAGAAAGTCATCCCCAGGATAATATACTATGACCAAGTAAGATTTATACCAGGAATGCAGGACTGGTTCAATATTAGGAAAACTATTAGCATACTTGACTATATCAGTAACCAATCTAACAAAAATCATATGATTATCTCAATAGATGCAGAAAAAGCATTTGATAAAATCCAACACCCATTCCTATTAAAAACACTAGAGAGTATAAGAATATATGGGCTTTTCCTTAAAATGATGAGTAGCATCTATTTAAAACCATCAGCAAGCATCGTATGTAATGGGGACAAACGAGAACCCTTCCCAATAAGATCAGGAGTTAAACAAGGTTGTCCACTGTCACCATTACTATTTAATATTGTATTAGAAATAAATGTTAGCTTTGGCAGTAAGAGTCAAAAAAGAAATTAAAGGAATTAGAGTAGATAATGAAGAAACCAAATTATTACTCTTTGCAGATGATATGATGGTATACTTAGAGAAACCTAGAGACTCAACTAAAAAACTATTAGAAACAATTCACAACTTTAGCAAAGTTGCAGGATACAAAATAAATACACATATATCATCAGCCTTTTTATATATTACCAACAAAGTTTAGCAGCAAGAGATACAAAAAGAAATTCCATTCAAAATAACTGTTGATAGTATAAAATATTTGGGAATTTATCTGCCAAGGGAAAGTCATGAACTATACAAAGTAAACTACAAAACACTTCCCACACAAATAAAGTCAGACCTAATCAGTTGGAAAAGCATCAAGTGCTCATGGGTAGGCCCATGACAGTACTAACCAAACTAATTTACTTATTTAGTGCCATGCCAATCAAACTCCCAAGAAATTATTTTACAGATCTAGAAAAAATAGCAGTAAAGTTCATTTGGAAGAACAAAAGGTCAAGAATTTCAAAGCAATTAATGAAAAAAAAGGCTGATGAAGGCGGCCTTGCTGTGCCAGATCTAAAATTATATTATAAAGCAGTGGTCATCAAAACAATTTGGTACCAAGAAATAAGAGTCGTTAATCAGTGGAATAGGATAGGATCACAGGACAAACCAGGCAATAACTATAGGAATTTAGTGTTTGATAAACCCAAAGACCCCAGCTTTGGGGATAAGTACTCACCATTCGACAAAAACTGCTGGGAAAATTGGAAATTAGTGTGGAAGAAATTAAGGGTTCGACACACATCTAACACCATATATCAAGATAAGATCTAAATGGGTTCATGATTTAGATATAAAGAGTGATATTATACGCAAATTAGAGGAACGTAGTACAGTTTACCTCTCAGACCTGTGGAGATGGAATAAATTTATGTCCAAAGAAGAACTTGAACTCTTAACTGAACACCAGATAGATTTTGACTATATTAAGTTAAAAAGTTTTTGTACCAACAAAACTAATACAGACAAGATTAGGAGGGAAGCAATAAATTGGGAAATCATCTTTACATTTAAGGGTTCTGATAAAGACCTCATTTATAAAATATATAGAGAATTGTCAGTTTTATAAGAATTCAAGCCACTCTCCAACTGGTAAATGGTCAAAGGTTACTAACAGATAATTTTCAGATAATGAAATTTAAACTATTTCCAGTCATATGAAAAGGTGCTCCAAATCATTATTGATCATAGAAATGCAAATTAAGACAAATCTGAGATATTACTACACATCTGTCAGATTGGCTAAAATGACAAGAAAAGATAATGACGAATGTTGGAGGGGATGTGGGAAGGCTGGGACACTGATGCATTGTTGGTGGAGCTGTGAACAGATCCAGCTATTCTGGAAAGCAATTTGGAGCTATGCTCAAAAAGTTATCAAACTGTGCATACACTTTACCCAGCAGTGTTTCTATTGGGCCTATATCCCAAAAAGATCTTAGAGGAGGGAAAGGGCCCCACATGTGCAAGAATGTTTGTGGCAGCCCTTTTTGTAGTGGCTAGAAACTGGAAACTGAATGGATGCCCATCAATTGAAGAATGGCTGAATAAATTATGGTATATGAATGTCATGAAATATTATTGTTTTGTAAGAAACGACCAGCAGGATGATTTCAGAGAGGCCTTGAGAGACTTGCATGAACTGATGCTGAGTGAAATGAGCAGAACTAGGAGATCATTATACACAGCAACAACAATACTATATGACGATCAATTCTGATGGACATGGTTTTCTTCAACAATGAGATGTTAAAAACGAGTTCCAGCTGCTCAATGATGACGAAAGCCATATACACCCAGGGAAAGGCCTGTGGGATCTGAGTCTGGACCACAACATAGCATTTTCACACTTTCCATTGATGTTTGCTTGCATTATGTTTTCCTTTTCAGGTTTTTTCTCCCCTTTACAGCAAGATAACTGTATAAATATGTAACACATATTCGATCTGTGAAATATTTTAACATAATTAACATGTATTAGACTTACTGCCATCAAGGGAAGGGGTTAGGGGTAGGAAGGAAAAATTTGTAACAGAAAGCTTTGCAAGTGTCAATGTTGAAAAATTACTTATGCATATATTTTGCAAATAAAAAGCTTTAATAATAAAAAAAGAAAACTAAATTTAATCCTAAAGAATGAAAGAATCCAATAACAAATCATAAAAGCAATAATTTTCATCGAAGAGAAACAACAATAATGAGACAATATACCAAAACCTTCTTAGGGCAAATTTTCTATCTCTAAATGCTTACATGAATAAAATAGAAAAAGAGGAAATCATTGTACTGGTGATTGAAATAAAAAAAAACTACAAAAATAACTTTAAATCTCTTATTGAATACCAAATTAGAAATTCTGAAAATTAAAGAAGATATTAATAAAGTTAAATGTAGGAAAACAATGGAACTAATAAAACTAAGGGCTAGTTTTTTGAAGAAATTTTTTTTTAAAAAATAAGCCTTTAATCAATTTGATTAAAAAAAAAGCAACTAAATTACCAGAATCAAAAGTGAAAAGGATATATTCACTGCCAAAGAAGAGGAAATTGAAAAATAATTAGGAGCAATTTTGCTTACCTGTATGGCAATATATCTGAAAATCTAAGTGAAAGGGTTGAGTACTGACAAAAACACAAAACTGTAAAAATTAACAGAGGAGGAAATAAAATATTTAAGTAACCTCATTTTGGAAAAAAAGAAACTGAACAAGCCAACAGTAAACTGCCTGAGAAAAAATCTCCAGGGCCAGATGAATTTACAAGTCAATTCTACCAAACATTTAAAGAAGGATTAATTCCTATACTATATAAACTATGTGGAAAAATAGGCAAAGAAGTCTTACTGAATTCTTTTTATGACACAAATATGGTGCTGATACCTAAACTAGGAAGAACCAAAGAAAATTATACATCAATTTCCCTCATAAATATTGATGCAAAAAGTAAATAAAATATTAGCAAAGAGATGACAGCAATTTATCACCATAATAATACATTATGACCAGGTGGGATTTATACCAGAAATGCAGGGCTGGTCCAATATTAGGAAAACCATTACCATATCAACTGACCATATCAATAACAAAACTAAAAAAGAAATCATACAATTATCTCAATAGATGTAAAAAAAAGCTTTTTTTCAAAATACAGCACAATTCCTATTAAAAATGCTGGAAAGCACTGAAATAAATGGGAGTTTTCTTCAAGTTTTCTTCACAATGATAAACAGTATCCAATACCATCAGTTGGCATTTTTATATATAATGGGGATAAGATACAAACTTTCCCAATAAAATTGGGATAAAGCAAGGATTTCCATTATCACCAATATAGTACCAGAAATGCTACCTTTGATAGATGAGAGGGGAAAAAACTGAAGGAATGAAAACAATGAGGAAGCAAAATTCACTCTTTGCAAGTGGTGTGACATTATACTTCTAAAATCCCAGAAAATAACTAAAAACTACTTGAAACACTTAACTTTAACTTTAGCAAAGTTGCAGGATACAAAAAAGCCACATAAACCTCTACCATTTGTATATATTACCAACAAAGCCCAGCAGCAAGAGATAGAAAAAAATTACATTTTAAATAACTTAAATTTTAGATAATATAAAATATTTTGGCGTCTACCTACCAGGACAAAGCCAGGAACTACATAAACAAAATTATAAAATACTTTTCAAACAAAGTCAAATCTAAACAACTGGGAAAATATCAATTATTCATGGGTAGGTCAAATTAATATAATAAAAGGGACAATTCTACCTACATTAATTGAGTAAAACTGCCAAAAATAATTAGAAAAAATAATAAAGTTTGCCAGGAAAACGAAAAGGTCAAGAATATCCAGGGAACTAATGAAAAAAATTCAAAGGCCATCTACCCATACCAGATCTAAAATTTTATTATAAAGCAGCAATCATCAAAACTATTTGATGTTGATTAAGAAATACAGTGGTAGATCAGTGGAACAGGTTAGATACAGAGGACGCAATAGTCAATGCCTATATTAATCTACTGTTTAATAAACCCAAAGATTACAGTTTCTGAGATAAGAACTCACTATTTCACAAAAACTGGAGAAACTGGAAAACAGTATGTCATAAACTAGACTTAGACCAACATCTCATACCACATATGGAGTTGTCTAATAAAGAGTAATACCATTAGCAAATCAGGAGACTAATATATAGATTACTTATCAAATTTATAAAGAAGGGAAGACTTTAGGACCCAAAAGGAGATTGAGAATATTATGAAATGCGAAATTTTGATTACATTAAATTAAAAAGGTTTTGTACAAAACAAAGCCAATACAATTAAAATTAGAAGGGAAGCAGAAAGCTGGGAAACAATTTTTATAGCAAGTGTTTCTCATAAAGGCTTCATTTTTATATGATCATATATAGTTAATGTACCAATAAGTATTAGTAAATAATGTCTAAGATTAAATACAAAATGAATTAAAAGTATCAACACAAAATGAAAAATAAATGAAAATAGTCTTTTAAAAACAAGAAAAAAATTCTGTAGGATCTGTGGCAATTGGTCAAAATAATTTTTTCATTTTGTAAACAAGTACAATGAACATACTACTACTACTACTACTACTACTACTACTACTACTACTACTACTA
>JAJPUD010000385.1:635149-646652 GCA_023553655.1 Myrmecobius fasciatus | reverse complement strand
TACTACTACTACTACTACTACTACTACTACTACTACTACTACTACTACTACTACTACTACTACTAGTCTAAAAACTTTCCACGGGCACACATGCTAGCTTAAGTTATATGTATCTCTGCTTCAAATAGTGGAAAAGATAAAATGTAATGCCAGGACAAAAACAGCAGAAAGATTATTAATAGGACATTTTATTTTCAGTTTATATAATTATAATGTATAAGATCTAAGCTATCTATAAAGCTGTCATATCCAACATTTTCTTTATAAAATCCTTAATTTGTTTCATCTAACCTGCGTGTTTGTTTTTTTCTCTACTCTTCTGAGTAGAGTGGAATTCACTCCTAAATATCCAAAGCTCAGCATTATGAAAATTACTCTGAATCTGGTTATCAGAAGACCCAGCTTTGCCATCCCTTATGACATGGATAAATCATTTAAGCTCAGGGGATTCTAGTTTCCTCATCCATAAAATCACAGATTCAAATGATCTCAAAGGCCCTCCCTGTTCTAAAAGTTCATTCATTTTAAGGACCATATTTCTTCTGATTTTGTTAGTTTTACTGACGTTTCATTTTTCCATTACCACCATCTTTTCAGGATAAAAAAGAACCTACAATTTATCTGAATTTATAAATATGAGATATATGATGTATATAAAGATGATCTTGATACTAAGTAAAGTACATCTTTTTTTTTTCCTAGGGTTTACAATGAATGATAGTCTCACAAAATTACCTTGGCAACAATAATTGCATTCAGAAAATATTAAAATGTACAGTGATTTAATAAAAATGTTTCAATGTCCCTTCCCAAAGACCTTATTCAGATACACTGGAAAAATGTCACACACATTCTAAATATTTTTGATGTTGTTCAAATCATGATCAACTATTCCTGAGGCCATTTACGGTTTGCTTGGGAAAGAGACTTGAATGGTTTGCCAATGCCTTCTCCATGTCATTTTATATTTGAGGAAACTGAGACAAATGTGGTTAAATGTCTTGCCCAGGACCACACAGGTATTAAGTGCCTGAGGCAGGATTTGAACTTAGGTCTTACAATCTATCCATTGTATATTACCTACCTGCCTAGCCTAAGAATAAAAGAAGTTTAGACTACTGTTTGGTCTGGAATATGAAACTTCCAGCTATGCTAGAGCATTGTTAATAGACAACTAGAAGGGATTTTTTTTTTTTTTTTTGCTTTTTGCTGAGGCAATTGGGGTTAAGTGACTTGCCCAGGGTCACACAGCTAGGAAGTGTCTGAGACCAAATTTGAACTCAGGTCCTCCTGACTTCAGGGCTGGTGCTCTAACCACTGTGCCACCTAGCTGCCCCAACTAGAAGGGATTTTTGTTGATGAGTAGTGAAAGAAATGACATTTTTAATTACTTATCATGTCACAATCTGCTGGTTTAAATTATTCCAATATTCAATTACACTTCATTTATTAGGAAAGGGCTTATCCTACATAATGACTTTATTTTTAAAATGAAAGTCATTTACTTAATAATTGTTAGAATTTTTCTAAAATCACAGATGTAATCAACAGAAAATAGAACAGTTGCTTTCATTTTAAGTCCTCCATCTCCATAATCTTGGGGAAAAAGGCATTTATATGCCCGAACCATAATAGTTGAAACAGAATCAATAAGAAAACATACTTACAAAAGGTCAAAGTACAATGCTCAGAACTTATGAATTATATAAAGCTCTTACTCTCCTACCCCATGCTATTCTTATTTCACCTACTGGGTTAGGCCCAATCACAGCCTTTTCATTTCAGGATTCATCTATAGTGGGGTACTTCCATAGCTCTTTATTTCTTATATTTCTAAAATTTACATATATATATTTTTCATAAACATTCTTATTTCATTTATGTTTATATATATACGTTTATACATATATACATATATATATATACACGTTTATATATATATACATATATTTTACTATTTAAACCCTCATTTAATCTCTGCCAGTAATTCCAGTTGAGTTTTGCCCAAGCTATGCTCTTTGAAGCTTTGCTTGAAGACATTTTGAGGTCATTCTCTTTTCCTGTGCTTCTGTCTTAAGTATCCTTCTCTCCACAACAACTCCTTTGAGTGGGTTTCTTTTTGTTAACTTGTTCTCCTGGATTACTTCCTGACTTCAGAGTCTGTTTGGGCCAGGTACTGTTATATTTTTTAAAGGAAGGTGAGGGCTGGTACTGATGATACTTTCTTGAGTGTTAATATCATTCCAAGTTCTCAGGGATGGACTGAAGACCTACAAACTTTCAGTGCTCCCAAAGTATCTGATCCTCAAGGACCTACAATTTCCTGACTTGGTCAGGTTTGATTTGAGCTAAGCAGCAGAATAGGGCTGCTAGACTCAGCCCCTACCAGCAAATTAGAAAGTGCTTCTGGTTCTTCTTGATATTCTTTGTTCATTTCCATTCATGACCTCATTTGTGGTTTTCTTGTCAAATACATAGGAATGGTTTGCTCTTTCCTTCTACTGACAATTTTACAGATGAGGCAACTGAGGCCAAAAGGGTTAAGTGTCACACAGCTAATAAGTATCTAAGGCCAAATTTGAAGCCAACTACACTAAGTCTTAGAGATAGTTGACAATACTGAAAAAGTTCACGACTTTAAGGATCTTATTTTCTCAAATGACAAAAATGTAAGAGGTTAACGGCCTGATAAGAGTCACAGAGCCAATATATGCAGAGGCAGGACTGGACTGCTGATCTTCCTGATTTGCAGACTAGCTCCTATTTCTCAACATTATCCTGCTTCTCATCATGTAGTATTACAACTGGAATTTGATGTTGTTTAGTCATGTCCAACACTTTATGACTTTATGGACATTACATTTAAGGGGTTTTCTTGTCAAAGATACTCTAATGGTTTGTGATTTCCTTCTCTAGTTAACTAAAGTAAACAGTAGAAAAAATGATCTGTCCAGGGTCACACAGCTGGAGGCTGGATGTGAACTCATCTTTCTTTTTTAAAATAATTTTTTAAAGCTCTTAATTTTCAAAACATATGCATAATTTTTCAACATCAATCCTTGCATAGCCTTGTGTTTCAGATTTTCCCCTCCTCCCCACCCCCTCCCCTAGATGGCAAGCAATCCAACATGTTATACATGCTAAAATATGTTAAATCCAATATGTTTAAACATATTTATACAATACCCTTGCCGCACAGGAAAAAGCAGATCAAAAAGGAAAGTAAATGAGTAAGAAAATAAAATGCAAGTAAACAACAACAAAAAGAGTGAGAATGTTATATTGTGATCCACATTCAGTTACTGCAGTCCTCTCTCTGGGAATAGATGGCTCTCTTCTTCACAAGATCATTGGAACTGGCATCAATCATCTCATTGCTGGAAAGAGTCACATTCATCAGAATTGATCTTTATATAATCTTGCTCTTCCAATGATCTCCTGGTTCTGCTCATTTCATTTAGCACCAGTTCATGTAATTCTCTCCAGGACTCTCTGAAATCATCCTGCTGATTGTTTCTTATAGAACCTATATAATATGTTCTTATAGAACAAATATAATATTCCTTAACATTCATAAACCATAACATATTCAGCCTTTCTCCACCTGATGGGCACTGACTCAGTTTCCTATTTCTTGCCACTACAAAAAGGGCTGCCACAAACATTTTTGCACATGTGGGTCCTTCTCCCTCTTTTAAGATCTCTTTGGGATATGGCCCAGTAGAAACACTACTGGATCAAAGGGTATGCATAGTTTGTAACTTTTTGATCATATGAACTCATCTTTCTAATCTGCCTCTGAGAACTGGAATAGCAACCAGCAATTCATTTTAAATACTATTCTAAGGCCTTTAATTATTTCTTCTCAAATGTGAAAGGCATGACAATGGAATTTTTTAAATAGTTAATGATTTATGACCAAAAAAAAAGTGAAAGGAACTTCTTCCCCTATTACAGCTTACATATCTACTAAACTTTTCTATTTACAGGTATTATAAAAAACTGAACGTTAATTTGAATCCAAGTCTCATGACTCAAAGTCCAGTGGTCTTTCTACCATCCCCTATACTATTTTTCTTATTAACTAGTCAATCTCAAATACAGTTGGTCTATTTTTAAAGTACCCTGACACCAACTATTGGGAAGATTATCATACATATTGACACCCTAGAACTGTTTTAGTTCTAAAATACTGAGGAAGACTGAAGTCTTCCTTTTTTGACCATAACCTCCTCTCCTTTCATCTGTTCACTACTTAACTTCTTCCCAACTGTTTTTTTTCAGTCTCTCTACTGCAGTCAGTTTTCTCAATCTATTAGTCTTCCTTTCCAGATTCACTTGCCTTCCTATTAAGTTTGTACCCATTCAAACATCTCTATCATTTCCTGCCTAGAATCCCACAATTATTCTATATTCTTTCCTTTTCTGCTTCTAAGATCCTGAGTAAGAAATCACAAAATAACATTCACTGGCTCTGGAACAAATTTATTTTGTCTAATATTAATTTGCCAAAAATATGTTATTTGCCAATATTTTGAATTCTCTTTTGGTTAATTCCCTCTATTATGCCCTTCCCTGTACCTTCCCCCATCATCTCTTCTTTCCTTCAAACTCTCAAAAAGAAAAAAAGACTGAACTCAATGCCTTTACTTTCTCAGAATATTTACTCCTTAATCCTTTGCAGTCTGGCTTCTATATCTTTTTAAATCCAAAAGACCTTTTCTTAGTCTTCTGATCTGCCTTATTTTTATAGTTTTTTTTTTAAAAGAATAGACACTTTGAGAACTAATCAAATTGATGTAGAAATGTTCTCATACTACCTCTGATTCATATCGATGAGCAACCTGGTTATAGTATAGATTTTGGTACAATATAATATATGGTATAGTATAATATATTATAGTATAGATTTTGAACTAGAAGAGGCCTTAAGAGACCATCTAATGCAATACCCTTATTTTAAAGTGGAAGAAACTGAAACCTAGAAAAGTGAAGAGATTTGCCCAAAGTCACAAAAAACAACAAAAGGAACACCAGAGATTTGAACATGTTGCCAGTGAACTATCAGTTATTTTTATTTATTGGTTATACATAAAGTGAAGTGGCTCAGAGTTCCAAAAAGCTTTTAAATTATGGAATTCCTATAATCTCAAATTTCTGGGTTGATTTTTAAGTGACAAGTTTTTTGCTTTATAAACAGACCTACCTAGAAAAAATCTTGAAAAGTTTCATTAATTAGAGAACATCAAATAATGGTGCTATAAAAGGAATATTTTCAATTACAAGACGAATTAAGTAAATCACTATTCATTTCCAAAAGTGAAAAGTCACTGCACCTTTTTTCAGATTTGTTTTTAATAATTAAATTTTCTTTTTGTTATGAACTTTGAAATATTTCATTAAACAAGAGGATGACCTAAGACAGTGCTAAAACTCAAAACAAAGATATTTGTCAGAATAATGATTAAGAAAAAAAACAATATCAAGGTTTAATTTTAAAAATTTATTTTGTTAAATATTTCCCAAATGTGCTGATTCCAGACTCACTGGGGAGGTGGGGAGCTTTGACCCCATGAATTTGATACCTCTGGTCTAAGATATTATTACATAACATAACTTTTGAATTTTCTTCACTTTTATTCTACTTTACCACAGTATCTAATATGAAACAATTTTAAGAGACTACACTTGATTATTTTATCCTTTGTCTTCCAAATATTTTTATGTTAAAAAACTGTATTAAAATATTTTATTCATTTTAAAGCACATCACTGTCACTTCACAAGACACTTTTTCTCCAGACCCTAACCCTCACAAGTAGGAGACCTATCCTTTGTCACAAACTACCTTCCTTATAAAGGAAATTCCACAAAGTCAAGTACATTAGTGATATAACAAGATTAAGGCAAACGAGGTTTTTGCCTTGGCACTAAAAATTGGAGAGGAAGAGTATTTCCTGGGGAGGGAGATTTTTTTTCTGGCAAACTAAAAACTGTTTTGGAAGACATGCAACTTTTCTCACCACCCACCTACAAAAAATTAACTTATACTCATCTACCTAGGTAGATTAGGTCAATTGAAACTACAATAATAACAGAAATAATTCTGTCACCTCAAAAGAGTCTGGTGTCTTTTGTCAGAGCTTCCATATCCCACATTAAGAACTTCCCTCTTTGGTAAGAATAAGGTCCACTGAAGCATAACTAACTTCCAGAGTAATCCAACCTTTGTTTCCAGAGAGAAATATTTCATATTTCCCAGAACAATTCTGAAGACCCTGACTCTCAGACTTTGTCTTCTGCTTTGATTAGCACCTATCCCAGACCATCCTTTCTACTGTTGTATGCACCCCTACTAATAGTAAATACTTAAATGGTTTTGTCCCAGGTGAAAAATTCCCAGTTACACCTGTATATTCTTGCAATGGAGTGAATTAATAATCATATGAGCTATTTTATATATTCTTCATAGGAAAAGTTTCAAAGTAGTATCTTTTACTTATTTTTCAGAAAAACTTCAATTGAAAAGTTAATCTCCTATCTTTTTTTTCTAGCATTATATTTTCTACATTTCTACAAAATACATCTTAGACTAAAAATATTTTATTATTTTCAAAATCTAAAATAAATGTTTTAGAATCTGAGAAAATTAGCACTCATAAAATATAAAAATCTAACTCCTTTCTCCCACCCCCTCATATATGTTTGTCAAATCAACTATACCTTTACTGGCTCTGTTGAAGGTGCATCTTCTACTTTTTGACTTACAATGACAGGTCCATTTTCTGGACTGAAAAAAAAAAACCACAAAGTTTTTTTTTTTATTAAATTTAAATCAATGCAACATATAAATCATATTTGTTATAATTTAATTTGCAAATTAACACATATTTTGTCTACATGTCTCTTAAGACTCATTTAAATATCCTATCAAGAAAACATTAATTTGAATATCAACTTTACAAATAAATTCAAAATTATTTATTAGTTTCAGCTATTTTTACTAATCTATCCTATGTTTTACTGATCATCATTATCATAGCAATGATATAACAGAAGTGGGAAATTATCAACTGTTAAATATATGGTGTTTTAATTTATTAAAATATGTATCTGTCAACAAACAGATTTATTTTAATTCTGGAACCCAGGATGAGTGGTATGCTCACTAAATAAGACTGTAAGTAAATATCATAAATATCTTTGTTCTAGTATAATACATGCTCTTTCTGAAAAAAAAAAAAGTTATTGGATCACCAGTATTGAAAAACATTTTTTTCTATCTTTCATTTGTTCTTAAATTTTATGTATTCCTTATTTTTAACTTAAACAACAAATAAAATGAGCATTTCTGTATATACAGCAAAACAGGAGAATTATAAATGAAAATGCAAATGATTAAAATGTAATTTTTTCCCCTTTGAAATAAAAATTAAGTCCAATTTTTCCCTGCTATCCTCCATGTCTATGGTTCTTTTTATGGTCTTCCTTATGTTCTTTTCTGAATATATATTTTTTTAATGTTTCAATGACTTTTTTCTTCTTTACATAATATACCTATGCTCCCTTTTCTTTCTACCCTCACAACTCCCATATGCATATTTGAAAACAAATAGGCATAGTTAAAACAAGTTCCTCATTCGTCCATTACCCATATGTGAAAAAGCCTTATTCTAAATCTTCTAAATCTAAATTTTTTCCTTTATTCATTCCTAGACATTTCTCTTTAATAGGAAGTGGTCAAAGAGGATTTTACTTAACACTATTGACCTATAAATGATGTGAAATTTTCCTCCCTGCTGATCTTCTTCCCCTACTTCTATCTCCCAATCATAGATTTTTATTCTTTTTTCTTCCTTTGTTTCCCTTTTATTCTCTACTTCCCAATTTACTCTACTATCCTGGAGTTTATTTTGTTTATAACTATTCCCTTCCTCATCTTGTTCTATATTTTAAACCCTCCCCCCAATCTATTTCCTGAGTTTAATAAATTTCTATACCAAACTCTGTGTGTGAGTATTCTCATATAATTGTGTCAGCAAGTTAAATCTTCTTTTGCTTCATTTATCCCAGACATTTCTGGAGTTCAGGTGGCCAAACATTTTCTTCCCCTTTGAGGATCTAATTGGATTTATTTTGTAGTACTCCTTTCTTTTTAGATTATCTCTTGAACTCTCAGTCCACACTATTTCTTCATCTTTTTTGGCCTGTTCTTCAGTTTAATCTCTAGCCTCAAGTAACTGGATTAGGGCTCTGTGCTTTGGTCAGATGCCATTTTCTTCCATATTCCTAGATAGTATAGGCAGTCCTTGCTTGTTCCTGGATAAGATGACAAAGAACACCTAAATTCTGCAAGAATTCATTGGTTTTTGCTAAGTCTCCTGGTGACTAGTCTTGTATTTTGAATTTGTTCTCTTCTGTCTTTTCTACATAATTGCAAATCCAGAGTTATTTCTATCTCTTGATATAATCTTGACAGGAATCAACCACATGTTATTGGTTATGCTTATGGCATGTATTCTGCAAAGCTCCAAAGCACCTTTGCTTCCAAAATGCTTTCTCAGGTCCTGGAAGAAGTGTTTAGATCGTTTTCCTGCTCTAGATCCATGGACTGCTGTTTGCACACTTTGTCTTCTGTCTCAGCTTAGAGATTCAAAGGATTTTGGCATTCTTTGTGTGCACTCCTGAACTGTGTGAGAGAGCTTATAGCTTTTTCTGTTCCATTTATTATCTCACTAGTTTAGTGTCTGTGAGGGAACTGGGTCCCAATACACCCTTATCATCCATCATCCCTTCAAGATCATAATATTTCAATCTAAAAAAATTTAATCTCATCCAATCTCTTCATTTTCTGTACATATCTTTTATGTGTTAAAATAACTTAGTAGTTACTAGGTCACAGTCAGTAAAAAGGGAGGAAAATAAGTAAGGGAAGATGAGGTAGAGTACAAGTGAGCCTGAATTTGTTTCCTGGCTAGATTATATAACATATTATTAACAGAATGCTTAATGAACAACTATAAAAAGGAAGTGGTGATCACAAAGAGCAAGCATAGCTTCATCAAGAACAGGTCATACTAGACTAACTTTTATTTTTCCTAACAACATAACTAGACTTATACATTAGGAAAATAACATCTAGTTTACCTAGATTTCAGCAAATCAAGTGACTAAGTCATTCATGCCATTCTTTTGGAAAATCCAGAGAAATTATAAGATTGGATGCATTTAGAACTTGTAGAATGCCTAAATGGACATTAAGGTTCATTGCTATATTCATAATGAATGAGTAAAGGAAAGCAGAATATGTTCTGAGCAATACAAGTTTTATAAGAGTATCTAAGAGTGCATAGAAAAAATAACTTCTACTCGGGAAGTCAGATTAAGGAGGCTAGAAAAATGCTTATTAACTATGACACAACCTATTCCAATGAAGGATGTAAATATGTATTCTAAAAAAAATTGACCAACTTAGATTTTAAAAAGATGTCATGGAAGCAATAAAGTTAAGTGTTTTCAAAGACAGAACAGACAAATAACTGTCAAATTCAAGACTGCATTCCAGAATCATAAGTGATGCTGTCAAAGTTCATCTTTGTGTCACTTTGAAAGCCTAGCAATACACATTTACAGTCTTATACTTTTTACTACAATTCCCTTGGGAGAGTCAACTAATTTTTCTCTGGTGAATCAAGGAAATAACTATTTGGAACTAGTTGTGTACTAAATAGAATAAGATTTCAAGTTACATGGAACTGATGAGGCTAGCAACTTTTATAATAAGATAATTTTAAAAATCAAAAAGGTAAATTAAAGACATATGTTAGTCAGAATGACAAATCACAATGTTAGAATAACTGCACATTAATGTAATATAAATATTGTACAATATTTTCTTTGTAGTATAATATACACATCATTGTTAAGCAAGATTCTTATCCGCCAATTTAAAACAATGAAACAACAAACATTACTACAACTGAGCTTTGCTTTTGACTAATTTAGTATATAACAGTCCTTTCTTCTAGCTGGGGTGTTTCCTAGTTCTAAGTTCTATTTATGAGTTAAGACAAAAAAGATCAGAGTTCAATTCTTACTTGACCTCTCCAAAATTAACAAACTTAAAATTCAAAACATTTCAATGCCAGTGATAAGAAACACGCAATCACTGGTTAAGTTATAACAAACTACATTCTTATGCAGTGAAAAAAAAAACATATTTCACTTTTTTTGGGGGGAGGGGGTTTCCAAACTAATTTTTTTTTACCTGAATAACTTAGGAACCCTCAGAAGAAAACTCTCAACCACAGCATAGATGAACAATAGTTACAGAATGTATTTTCTTAGTTTCCTGAGGCACTGAGAA
The DNA here is from genome assembly GCA_023553655.1 of Myrmecobius fasciatus. Classification (NCBI taxonomy): domain Eukaryota; kingdom Metazoa; phylum Chordata; class Mammalia; order Dasyuromorphia; family Myrmecobiidae; genus Myrmecobius; species Myrmecobius fasciatus. Next base: position 636,287 of record JAJPUD010000385.1, on the reverse strand, counting down.
TTTAAAGGTCAGTCAGTCAATAGTCATTTGTTAAGTACCTGTAAAATGCTGGACACAAAACTAAGTAAAAAGGATACAAAGCAAGAAAAAAGGCAGTCCCTTCTCTCCTAGGGCTGAGTCAACTGAGGGAAATAATATGCAAACAGCAAAGTACAAACCAGGTCGACAAAACATACACAATACATGGGAAAAAAATCCACAGAGAACAGGGAATGTGAAAGGGTTCTTCCAAAAACTGGGATTTTAGCTGGTACTTGAAGAATGCCAGGGAAACCAAGAGACAAGGCCGAGGAGTATCATTCCAAGGACAAGGTACAGCCTGTGAACATGCCCAGAGGCAGGAAATGGTAGTTTCTCTTTTCACATACAATAAGGAAGCTGGTGTCACTAGATCAAAACATTATGAGGATTAGAGGGATGTAAGGTATAAGACTAGAAAGTTAAGTGTGGGATAAATTAGCCAGAAGAGCTCTGAATACCCTTCACAAAAGTGACTTCAGGATTTTCCTTACAAAATGTACATACGCTATTAGGCCATTTGCAAAAAATAGTCATTTATATGAAAGTGAGGCAAACTGGCAGACAATTATGAAAAAATCTAAAAAGGTGGACAAAAGCAAAAAGAGATTCAAATTTTCAAACATTATACACATGTATGGATTGTGAAACATCAAAATGTTCAAAGAACTAAAACTGCTGATGACCCAAAAGGCAAGATGGATTTACATGTTAAAAAGACTTCTCTTTCTGTATGTTAGAGAAATCCTTTGGCAGTTTGATGAGACCTTCGAACCCTTTCAAGATCATGTCTCTAAATATATAAAATAAAATACAAAGGATTACATAGGAAACATGTTTTTTTTTTAATACAAATTCACAGACTCCAGGTCAAGAATCCCTGGCTAGAGAAAGGTCTTCAAGTATGGTTTAAGGATATCCTACAGCAAATTTATGGAAGGATACAAAAAATAATCATATAGACTGAAAAAGCATGTGAAGGGTTGTGATGTGCACCAGACAAGAGAATTTCCACATTAATCGAATCACCATATTCATGAAGGATTTTTTAAAATTTTTTTTGGTTATATTTTTAATTCTGAGTTGTCTCCATCCTAATTGATGAGGTCTTGGATCACTG
>JAJPUD010000385.1:509574-621413 GCA_023553655.1 Myrmecobius fasciatus | reverse complement strand
AAGAAACCCTAGTCTAGAGAGACCAACATATATGCCCAAGATTCCAAATATTAACAATCGGTTGTCCTCATATTTTAAAATAATCAACTACACATAGCTATTTCATAAATGGAAATATAAACACATGTAAAAACAAAAAGAAAATGAAATTATTTCTCTGCTGCAATGAAAATCAATACATATCATAATAGGTACAACATCACCAGGATTTCAAAATTTGAGGTGGGGATATGAAATCCTAAAAGCAGATACTTTCCCATATTGGTTTAAAATTCTTCAAATCTGTAGAAACAAGAGCAAAAGACAAGGAAGGTGAAGTTGGGACATGATGAACTACATAGCTCTTGCTTTGATTCCCTTTTATATGGGGAAATTAATAAAGTAGGGGGAAAATGAGGTGTGGAATGTTTTAGTCCCACCTCTCAACTTCATTACCTAAACCAACTATATAATCCATGCTGAGGGATGTTTTTTTTTAATTTTTTTTATTAAAAGCTTTTTATTTACAAAACATATGAGTGATTTTTCTACATTGACCTTTGCAAAACTTTTTTTTTGTTCTAAGCTTTTCCCCTCCTTCCCCCCACTCCCCACCCCTAGATGACAGGTAATCTAATACATGCTAAATATGTTAAATTGTATGACAAATCCAATATATGTATACATATCTATACAGTTATCTTACTGCACAAGAAACATCAGATCTAGAAAGAGAGAAAAAAAACCCAAAACAACCTAAGAAGGAAAACAAAATGCAGGGAAATATTCACAGAAAGCATTAAAATGCTGTGTTGTGGTTCACACTCAGTTCCCTCAGGCCTCTCTCTGGATGTATATGACCATCTTTATCGATGAACAATAGGAACTGGTTTGAATCACATCATTGTTGAAGAGAACCATGTCCATCAAAATTGATCATTGTATAGCCTTGTTGCCGTGTATAATGTTCTCCTGGTTCTGCTGATTTCACTCAGCATCAGTTCATGCAAGTCCCTCCAGGCCTCTCTGAAATCATCCTGCTGGTCATTTCTCACAGAACAATAATACTCCATAACATTCATATACCATAATTTATTCAGCCATTCTTCAATTGATGGGCATCCTTTCAGTTTCCAGTTTCTTGCCACTACAAAAAGGGTTACCACAAACATTCTTGCACATGTGGGTCCCTTTCCTGAGGGATGTTTTTAAAGTCCCATATATTATGTTACACGATTTAAATTGTCTTTTATAACATTTCACATGGCAGTCTTTTAGTAATAAGAATAAAAGAAGAAAAAAATATTTGCTTTATCAAATGTCTCAATTCTTTCACTTGGTTACAGTATTAAGACAAAAAATTGCCAAGAGGTCAATTCATAAAATAATACAACTCTACTAATGGAATTTCCTCGTGTGTGCTACTTCTAAGGATATGAAATGATATTCTAAGGAAAAGTAAGTGAATCCTACCCTCCCTGCTTCAATTCCAAATCAGTGGAATACAATCATCGTCAACCATAGAACAGTTTCTCTACCTTTGCACCTATTCCCAACCCCATCACATAGTGTCACACAGTGACAAGGTATTTGAAAAGTTATTACTTAATCTGAAGAATGATCACATGGGATATTTTGGTAGTCCTGCTCCACTAATACAAGGGAAGAGCCAGATTTACTATGGCAGTTATCTCTAAGGCATTATCTATTAACAAAGCATTTTCAATTTGAAAATATTCCCTAAATATTAAGTCTGTGGAAAACCAATGACTAAAATTCTTTATTAAGGGTTCAGACCTTCACTCAGCAGATGTCCTTTCATCTTGAAATAAAGAGAAAAATATAACAAAAATTATTATCTTACGTATATAGTGTTTAAAATCACTAAATTGTATCATTATATACAGTACTACTCAAGGACCCTATTTGTTTCATTAAACTTTTAAAGACTGGTATTTCAGTTCCCATAATTGAAAGGGAAACCTGGAGTTAAAATTTTTTTTAACCATCTTTCTCATCTCCCCTGACCTTTGAAAAGTGTTGGTATAACTGTTAGCTTCTTTAAATAACAAAATGAAGTGATACAATATGTATATAATTAAAATAAACATTATTTTTTAAAAATCCCTTCCTTTGCCTGTAGTAGGCAAAGAGGAAGAGAAAAGAGGTAGTGGCAGGAAGACAAGGCACTAACAGACTTAGTTCATGGAAGAACAGTGCAGATTTGAGAAGTTCCTCAAAAGTCAACCTCAAATCTAAGACATTTCTTTGCAGTTACACTTACTGCCTTTAGAGCATGGAACTTTCATCCCTACCTCTAAATAAAATTAGCAGGCCAGCAATGTGGTCTTAACTTGTATTCACATACTTCCAAAGGACTTTCAAATGGTAGTTTGTATGAAGACCCTTAAATATCACTAGACTCCATATTTTTGCTGAGATGACAAGTCTCATTCTAAACAAGTTTTAAGTGAGGCACAGTATAATGGTAGTATACAATACTACATAAAGAGAAAGAAAAGAGGAATGCATGGTCATATAAGTACATTGTTTAACCAGAAGTTTGAGTTAGGCTTTTAAAAATTTGAACAATCAGTTAAAGCTGAATCTTTCAGCTCTCATCAACCACCAATGACAAAAATACTTTAACCTATAAAAACAGTGAATTCTAATAACAGAACGATACTGATGGGAGTTCAATCTTTTTTTACTTTTTACTAATATGAAAACTATAATAAAAAATGAAAAGCTAGGAAGCAGGTAGCAGCCAATCCGTTTCTTTCACTGGTCATTAAAATACTCCATTCTGTGGCAGATAAAGCCTCCGACACTCTTTAGATTATGTATAGATTTTTCCAGGAATTTTCTGGTTTATGACTGCAGTGAGGGAGAAGAAAGGCAGAAGAAAGAGAGTAGCTTCCTTTTAATCAAAAGTTTTAAAATGATGGGGAGTGATGGGTTTTAGATTTTTTTTTTAAAGTTCCTTGAGGATGAAAGAAGGAATGGATTTAGCCAAGTATCTTTTAACAGATAACCACAAACTTTGCTAAAACCCGTTTCATTTTGCAACAGTTGGGAGAGGGGATTGCTGGGATAGCAGAGGATCGACAGACCAAGAGACCCTGTTTCTGCCAATCTTGGGGAGCTCTGAGCAGTTGGTTGCCTAAAAATGTAGTCGGGAACATAGCTAACGCTTCATAATACGGTCACTGACGGGTACTCTCGCTAAGTGTTCGAGTTTGGGTGAAATCTCTCCAAGCAGTCAGTTTCCTATTTGTTTGGGTCATAAGGAACTGGACAACGAAAATAACAGGCTTCCCCTGGCCCCTGTCGCCCAGGCTGCCCCGCCTAGGTCCTTCTGCCTTTAGCCCAAAATTCTCCCCAGGCCAGGACGATTTCATGGTTTCAACCGACAACCGTTTCTCATTAGAACCTGCAGGGCTTGGGGGAAGTGACTTGGACTAGGGAAAGTGGATACGTGTGTTGGGTGTGTGTTTGTGTAAAAGAGAGAGAGAGAAGAGAAAGAAAAAGAAAGAGAGAAAGAGAGAAGGGACCTGACTAGAAGATGACCAAGCGCAAAAAGTCCCCCCGGCCTGGGGGAGGGGACTTAACGGTCGAGAGGTCGGGCAGGAACCATGTCGAGCGTCCCCGCCAGTGGACGGGCAGGGACGGGATCACCGGGGAGGCCTCGGCCGCTCAAGGGTGGGAGCACAAGCGGCAGCGAAGTTTGGAGGCGAGCCGGCGCCGCGCCTGGGCGGAGGGAGCCCGGGCCAGAGTCGCCCCGCCAGGATCCCCCACCCCCAATCCCAACCCCCCAACCCCGGCCGCCCCCGCCTACCTGGGAGCGCCTCCAGCCAGGAGATGGCTCATCGAGGGCTTCTCCTCCTCCTCTTCCCGGGAAGGGCTTCGAGGAGTGAAGAACCGGGAGAAGCTGGGCCAGGAGGAGCCGGCCCTCCTCCGGCCGCCGCCGGACATCTCCACGGAGGGAGAAGCGGCCGCCTGCCCCGAGCAGCAGGAGAGAGGAGTGGGAGAGGAGCCGGCGCGAGATGAGGCTCGCGGACCCCGGGGGCGCGGGACCTCCGGCCGAAGGCGGACCCGAGCTGGGCGGGGCGGATTGGGGCTGCTCGGACTACCGCTTGACTCTCGGCGCGACTTTTAATCCATTACCGGGGGACTCTCCTGGCTGGAGAGAGCGGCCAGTGCCGGGACTGGAGTCCGAGTGAGCCGGGAGCCAGCCAGCAGCGGCCGCGCCCCGGCCCGCCCCGGCCCGGGAGGAGCCAGAGAGGCACCAGCGCCGCCCCCAGCCCCGGGAAACAGGGTGCCGAGCCGTCCCCAGTCCTCCCTGCCCGGTCCCAAACTCGCTTCTCCCCACCGAAAGCAATTTTGCATTAAAAGGAGGGGCTCTACTCTCCTCCCCCACTTATTACTCTCCCCCTACAAACAATTTAAGAGGAGTCAGGGGAAAATGTCTCCTTAATCTAAGAAGAGGGCTCCGGCTACTCTCCCAGGAGGGGAGGTAGAGCACCTGGGTCAACTCATGCTGACTAGTTTTCCCCAATTGGCTCAGGGAAACTTTCGTATACGTATGATTTATGCACATACATATGCCTTCTCTGAATAACCCTGCAAAAGGGTTGTGCAAAAGAGAAAGAGAGGGAGGAAGGAAAATTGAGGGGAAGGGAGAGGGTGGAAGGGGAAACAGACTGAAAGAGGGGGGAGAACGAGAGGGAGGGAAGTAAGGAAAGGAATCGTCTGTGTGTGCACACACAGACATACACGCACAGCCCAACAAATGCCGTGCAAAGCAAACATTAAGAGCCTACTGGAAAAAAAAAAAATGTTTTAAATTTTAAAGGAAAAGAACTTACTGTGACCAAAACTTTGTGCTAAGCAATGGAGAGATACAAAGTTGCAGCAGTTTTTATATGAACAAAGTGCTCTATGAGGGAAAGCTTTCTGAAAGGGCTAAATTGAGGTTCTGCAGGGAAGTAGTCCAAACTGCTTTGATGAATGATCTTTATATAACAAAAACTTTGCTAATTAAAAGCCAAGTCAAAATAAACATGAAGAAACCTAGCCAGATCATTTTGCCTTATCCAAGGACTTGTAATTTTAGGAGCACCTTTCAAAAATGGCTTAGGCACCCATAAAACAATAAACATGTCTCTGTAATTCATTTCCCCCAACTCACTCAAAATTCTTCAAACTTCTGGATCATTCAGCTATACTATACTCTTGTGGGGACAAGAGGAGCACTCTCAAGGGTTTTAAGCAACAAAAAACCATAGAAAGCAGCAGAGACTCCCCCGTCTTCTAGAAGATTTCCCAATAAAGGTACTACACTCAAGGTCACCTTCCACACACATTTGTGCAGTCCATATGGCCCACAGTACTATAAAAAATCCATTTTCATTTTTGCTTTTTGATATGCTCCATACATGCTTGCTCCCCAGTTCACTTCCAGTGTTGAGTAAGTTGCATCTCTGTTATGCCAGTTGCCACTCTGCTGTCTCCCCCTGTCTGGCATATGCTACTTTGCTAAGGGAGGAGAATGTCACCTGGTAGTTTCCAGTTTAGGTCCCACTCCCAGTCTCTGTGTCATCAGTCAGACTATTAAATACCATGTGCCAGGCATTGTGCTAAGTGCTGGGGAAACAAAGGTGAAATGAAGTTTCTGCTCTCAAGAAACTCCAATTCTAATAGGTTCCTGACTCCAGTCTTGGGCCTACTTGCATATAGCAGTCATCAGTTCAGGCCTCATTACAGGCATAAAATGTGACTACAACTCTTATCTTAGGTGGTCTTAGTATTTCCAAGTCTCTATTGCTCTTTGTATCTTTCATTAGTCAGTTGGTTGACATCTTGAGAATGTTGTTTGAACCAGGGAACCTTGCAATCTGTATATTTACTATCAGGTTGAAGAGCTAAGAGAAGACTGCTCCTTTTACCACTCTTCCCCTAATTTCCCCAAATATCATTCATGATCCAGTATTAGTCTAGAAATATACAATAAAGGGGCAGCTAGGTGGCGCAGTGGATAGAGCACCAGCCCTGAAGTCAGGAGGACCTGAGTTCGGATCTGGTCTCAGACACGTAACAGCTGTGTGACCCTGGGCAAGTCACTTGACCCCAATTGCCTCAGCAAAAATATATATATATATATATATATATATATATATATATATATACAGTAAAGATATATTTCCCTTCTGTTGCTTTTGTTTTATCTATGGGCATGTGTGTTTTAGGAATTTTCCTGAGCATATGTGGAGAACTAAGGCTGCAGGTAGGAGGAGGCATTAGGGGATTCTCTTTTGTTTTTGCTCTGTTCAATAAAACATGATCATGGGGCAGCTAGTGAATAGAGCACCAGCCTGAATTCAGGAGGACCTGAGTTCAAATCTGATGTCAGACACAATACTTCCTAGCTGTGTGATCCAAGGATCTCTCACTCAAATCTCCCCATTTACCTCAGCAAAAAAGAAAATAAAATACAAGATTACAACATGTTGAGTGGATTCTGTAATGGAGGGGTGGGGTAGTAAGGGATAATTATGATCGAAGAGAGGAGCATATGGATTCAGGAAAGATAATATATAATATTCCATTTCACTCCATTTATTAGAGGTATGTTCAGGATGGGTTTGAATTACTCAGTCTTACAACTTGAAGAAACAAGGTTGGCAGTAACAAGGAAGTAATCTAGGCTCTTGCCTAGAGCCAGAGAGTCTTGGTGGTCAATGGGTATACTTCAGCTTTTGGGAAAGATGCCCTTTACCATGCATCAGAGTGGTTACTAGGCTGGTCGTTCAGAGACTGCTATCTAGGAAACAACTTGGGCATTGCACTCCCTTGTTGGATAATTAATACAGTGATACACTGTCATAATGTGAATTCAAGAAAGGCAACACACAAGCTTATATAGACTTATTGCAATGTTACAACTGTCACATATATGTCACACTTGGTTCTTATATTTGGCCTCCAAGCTACTTCCCACTTTAAGATTTTCCAGGATATCTGAAGGGAGGCAAACACAGCCTATAACTATCTTTTTACCATATATACATTCAGCTATGATAGTACCATTCAGAATCTTTTCTGAAAGCACTTTCTCTTTCTCCCAACCCAAGGACTTCAAGTCTTCAGCAAAATAAAAAAAAAACTTTTCATACAAAAAGATTTTTTTAATCCCTAATGAATCTGTTATAGAAAAAGAAAACTAGCATCCAAAGAAGCTAAATATAGCTACTTAGAAGCAGAGCAAGAAATAGAACCAAAGCTTCCTTCCACTCAATCCAGTGTTTTCAGTATTTAGCCACTCTGTTCCTAATTTAGAATGATTATAAAATGCAAATATGATGTCACATCTCATATATGTGACAACACATTGTTATTGCCACAAATAATGGAAGCAAAAGTCAAATGTGACTCAAAAACACAAGTTGTTTTGTCAGAAAAGTCTACCCACAGGATCAAATGTATGCTTGCACCCTAGAGTACAGTATTTACCATGTGGCAGGTGGCCCAGGCATATTAAGACAGCTGTCAACATCAAGAACAGCACCAACCCATGAAAACCAAGCAGATGGAATGGGACATTTTGCTAGCTGCTTCCTATTAGACTAGCTGTATATGGCCAAAATGAGGCAATGCCATTCTGCCCAGGGCAGTAAAAAGTCATTACTAAACCTTGGCTCTCAGTTCAGAAGGAAAAAAAGCCAGTTCTACTATGATTCCTTAGCTTGTCTAGCTGCAATTTTCATTAAGAACCACTAAGGCAAATGAAAAAGAGGGAAAAATGATAGCACTTCCCATTCAGTTATACCCAGATTATCATGGTTTGAACACATGGGGGAAACCCCTTTGCCTGCTGCTTCACTAGGAGCAGATGGTGGAATTTTTAAGTAATTGGACATTCTGACTTTAACTGGATCCCATGAAGTTATACAGTCTTTGTTTTTATGGAGAACATGAGAATGAGATTTTTCAGATAGTATTCTTATACTGCTTAATATGAAGTGTACTAATCTAAACCAAATTATATTTACATATATTCCTATTCTATTTTCCAATACAATGTGGTTATCATGGCTATATAAAGTAAAAGGATTCTTACCTTCCTTTTGGAATCTCTCACATCATTAAATTTAATAAAAATATCCTTGACCAAAAATGTAATTATTAGTTTATGCCAAAACATTCTGTATTCTGAAAACAGTTTGCAAGCTGAAAGAAAAAATATTTCTTTGGCACAAGTCTACAGTAGGATAAAGGCATTCCAAAAGAATTGTTCATATAATTTCAGTTTGATGTCATCCGTTGCTTGAGTCACATAATCTGAAATACACTGACTGCCATATGTATTATATTAATTTAATAATGCCTAATTAATAATGCATTCCATGGAAGATGGCTCAGCATCCTAATCAAGTCATTGCCATGTCAAAAACATCATATACTCCCTTTTTGCCACTTTATCCAGTAGTTTGTAAAATTATATATTAAATTAGAATACAAAGAATTGCATTTTGTGATATAGCAAGCATTTTAAAACATTTTTTCTTCTGGAAAATAAATGTTTGTATGGTTTTAACCATACAAAGTCCTACTTTTATGAGTGAAGTACATTTATAGGGCTTCATGAAACAATGCTTTAGAATAAAAAGTTGTTTTGCCAAACCAGTTCTTCCCGATGTTGAGATCTTAGAAGATAGAACCTTCCAGCAATAATCCATCTCTCTCTCTCTCTCTCTCCTTTCTTCCTACACACTTAATTTCCACTATGATATGTCGCAAGAACCTCTACAAAGAAACATATGGGCAGCTGCTATTGTGAATAAATGCTTTTGTGCAAAGAGAAAAGACAGCTGGAAACAATGCACGTGAATATGATTAAAGATGAACCCTAATTTTCACTTAAAGCTATTAGAGGATTTCATCTATCTTTCTCCTGTACAATTTCTCTTCAAAACAAGAATGTAAAAATTAATCATTTGGTACAATATGGGATGTTCACCTTTAACTGGTGCTTAAGATATCAGATTCTGAATTTATTATACTTACATAGGGAAATCAATTAGTAGTCCAGGGAAGGTCCCTTTAAAATATTTCCCAAGTTAGTAACTAAAACCAGACCTCATTGGTTACTTAAGAAGAAAGAATAATATGTGATTTCTTTTTCATTTCTTCAAAAGTAAGGTACAAAGCATATTCTAATGATCCCATACTAATCTATATTAAATAATTTGGGCCGCCAAATTATCCTTTTGATTTTGAGGAATTTCTTTAATACAAGCTTGTTAGGCTAAAATATAATTGACCTTGTAAGTATCAAGATGTTTTCAAAGGATCCAAAGGATCGTTACATTATAGCTGTAAGTAATCTTTGAGATCATTTAATCCAGAGGTGTCAGATACATGCCCTGCAGATTACATGTAATTCATAGCACTTCTGGTGTGACCTGAACTAGATAAAAATGTAATTGGGAGATTTTTTTTTTTTTTTTTTTTTTTTTTTTTTTTGAGGTTAAGTGACTTGCCCAGGGCCACACAGCTAGGAAGTGTTAAGTGTCTGAGACCAGATTTAAATTCAGGTCCTCCTGACTTCAGGGCTGGTGCTCTATCCACTGCACCACCTAGCTGCCATGAGATATTTTTTAAAATTTAAAAAATACAGTAAAACAGTGTGATAATATGTGATTTTTGAAGTCAATATGAGGTCTGCATATTGTATTTATTATACATTAAACCACATTATGTATGGTTTAGTGACTCCTGTTTCTTTTTGAGTTTCACATCACTGATTTAGTCCAACTCCTTTGATTTTTTCAGTTGAGAAAACCAAGGCCAGAAAGTTTAAGTGATTTTTCACAAATCATACCTGTAGCAAGTAACTGAGCCAGAATTTGATATTGTGTCCTAATTTTAAATGGAATACTGCTCCTCCTATGCCATGAGATTCAAGTAGCCTATATACTCTTACCCATTATTCCTTTTTTTCTTCTCTATTGGATACTGGGCACAAAATTGCTTCTTATTCCAAGAGGTCAATGAAGAAGTTTTTTTAAAAAAGATGAAGGAAGTTTTTAAAAAAGAAAGGAAGGGAGAAAAAGAGGAAGGGAGGGAGAAAGGGAGGGAGGAAAGGAGGAAGAGAGGAAGGGAGGGCGGCCGGGCCGCCCCCCCCCGGAAGGGAAGCAAAGAAAAGAAATTCTTAAGCTCTTACTACATACCAAGCAAGTACTATGCCAATAAAATCAACATAGGAAATTACAAATGTTCTGTCCATAATAGTTTTCTGTTTTTAGTACAAATAGTTATTTGTCAAGGATTGTCAATTCTGTGACAAGGAAAGAAATAAAGTGTGGTTAAGTATTGATCATTCTCTGATCACCCATGCCAATTATTCATCCCATGTCAAATTTTCTCTCACTATGTACATTTTCCCAGGCTTCCTTTCCCCAATTTATAAATCCTGGGCTCAAAGAATGCAAATTAATTCTTATCCAGTATTAGCTAAATTGAGAAATGGCAAACAGTATGGTCTAGTGTAAAGAATAATGAATTTTAAATCAGCAGAATTGGATTCAAATTATGATTTGTCATTTAGTATCTATGTGACTGTAGGCAAATCTAATTCATTTCATATATAAAATGAGGAAATAGATAACTTCTCAAATTCATTCTAACTCTAAATCCTATGATCCTGTATTGTTCCCAGACCCTGTGTAATATATTCCAATGCCACATAGAAATTAGTTTTGACTCTGGTCATCCTCCTTTGTTTCTTTCCTCAATTTCTCCACTAATGAAAATAACAGTTGCCTATATGTAGAAAAGAATGAAGATTTGAGAATCCATTCCGATTGTGGATCTATTATGGCTCTTCAAACTACAGCACCCCATTTTGCCATCAATAAAATAAATGAATAAATAACAAATGAAGTCTAAAGAGATGTATGACAAACTACAATAAATTCTGTGTCCTTAAAGATCTTTTTATAATTAAATTTTTTTCTTTTTTTTATTAAAAGCTTTTTATTTACAAAACATATGAGTGATTTTTCTACATTGACCTTTGCAAAACTTTTTTTTTGTTTCAAGCTTTTCCCCTCCTTCCCCCCACCCCACCCCTAGAAGACAGGTAATCTAAAACATGCTAAATATGTTAAATTATGTGACAGATCCAATATATGTATACACATCTATACAGTTATCTTACTGCACAAGAAACATCAGATCTAGAAAGAGAGAAAAAAAACCCAAAACAACCTAAGAAGGAAAACAAAATGCATGGAAATATTCACAGAAAGCGTTAAAATGCTGTGTTATAGTTCACACTCAGTTCCCTCAGGCCTCTCTCTGGATGTATATGACCATCTTCATCGCTGAACAATAGGAACTGGTTTGAATCACATCATTGTTGAAGAGAGCCGCGTCCATCAGAATTGATTATCATATAGTCTTGTTGCTGTGAATAATGATTTCCTGGTTCTGCTCATTTCACTCAGCATCAGTTCATGCAAGTCCCTCCAGGCTTCTCTGAAATCGTCCTGCTAGTCGTTTCTTACAGAACAATAATATTCCATAACATTCATATACCATAATTTATTCAGCCACTCTCCAATTGATGGGCATCCATTCAGTTTCCAGTTATTTGCCACTACAAAAAGAGCTGCCACAAACATTCTTGCACATGTAGGTCTCTTTCTTTCCTCTAAGATCTCTTTGGGATATAGGCCCAGTAGAAACACTGCTGGGTCAAAGGGTATGCACAGTTTGATAACTTTAGTTAAATTTTATAACATTTTATAAATTGCTAGAAACTGTGTAAGTCCTTACAATCTGGGAAGAATCAATTTGTTTCTGAGTCCAGGAAAGGTCAGGTTTGAGTTAAGACAATAGAAAATAGGCAGTAATATCTTTTTTTTCAATGGCAAAATAAAGTCAAGTAATTTAAGTATGATCAAGGAAGATTAATTTCATAAACTTCCAGTGTATGATATGCAGAACATAAAGTTTCAAAGGAAGAATAATGTTTCCCAAGATGAGTTTAATGTTAACAACTTTTAACAATAGGAAGTTACTATAAGTATATTTTAGCTTCTATTCTACATCTACAATATAGGCTTCTAGACTACTTCTGTAGTTCATCAGTTTTATTTTTTATTTGACTAATCATATTCACATATTATTTGGGGAGTAATGAGAAGCCAATTAAACACATACAAATAAGTTTCCAAGAACTTCCTCTGGGCTTAATTTTAATTAGGTAAAATGCTAGTTCCATTTCTGTCTGGTTGTGCAGAAACTCAAGTTATGAAACCAAAAGTATATTATCAAAAATTCCATAAGTGTTCAGTTCATACTACATAGACAATAAGCTTCCTAAAACCAAAAGCTTTTAATGCCTGCCCTCTGTCACTACTAGAGTAAGAATTAGAAAATCTAAGGAGTAGAATTGGATCGATTAATGATGATGATGATAATGATGATAGTATTTATATATTTCCTTTACATGACAGATTTTCTGCTAAGCACTTTGTAAATATTATTGGATTTGATTCTTAAAAACGCACCAGTGATAGAGCACCAGCCCTGAAATCAAGAGGACCTGAGTTCAAATCTGGCCTCAAATACTTAACACATACTGGCTGTGTGACCCTGGGCAAGTCACTTAACCCCAATTGCCTCAGCAGAAAAAAAAAATGCACCAAAAAAAGTAGATCCTGTTATTATCCCCATTTTACAGTTGAAGAACTGAGACAAACAGGGGTTAAGTGACTGGTTCAAGGTTAAATAGCTAATGAATGGCCTCCATGTCCAGTGCTATATCTTGCACCACCATTGACCCTGAAAACTTCAGTTTAGTTATAAAATTAACTTTCTTATACAGACTAGGCACTGGTAAAACTATTTCATGATGGTAATTAAGTAACTTTATATATACCATGGAGCTGAAGATTTTGGTCTCTCAAACTACCATTCCAAAAACACACTAAGTTTGTTGTGAGCTTCTAATCATTGCTAAACAATCTTTCTCTGAGGAAAAAAAAAATCAAATCATCCCTATCCTCCTTTCCATTGACTGTGGGAACACTATTCATGATTCTATATCTCAAATACATTTTTTCAATTATGAACTTTCACAAACAAAAAGAAGAGACACTCTAAGATAAATTTCTAAGTCCGATGGTTAATTTATTAAATAAGGATACATTCACAGGGGATTTTTTTTTTAACAGTAGAGACATTTTAGCAATCTGGAGTTCCTCACTCCTAGATTCTACAAAAGAAATAACATATTATTTTGACAGAAGCTTTTTTATATTTGATATTCTTAGTCTTGTAGAAAAATATTTCTAAACTTAATCAGACAAGTCCTGCATACAGAAAAGTCAATTGCAGTTTGTAGAGTAATGGAAAAAAAACTAAACTAGCAGTTAGTAGACCTTGGGTTTCGATTGAAACTCTACTCCTATCATGTTATAAAACTTGAAGCAAATTACTTAATTCATCAAGGTTTCAGTAAAGAGTTTGGATTAGATAATCCAAATTCTCTTCTAACTGCAAAAATTTGTGACTATGACTAAAAAACAATCAGTCATATCCATGAGCACCCACAGTAGTAAATACATTAAAGTATTCAATCAATATTTGTTCATTCATTGATTTGGTGGGGCAACATTTGTGTGAATATAATACTAGAAAATACAATTAGTGCTATATGAATTATCAAATGTTCTGATATATAAGGATTTTGTTAAGTTTATATAAAAAAGTTTTTAGTAAATCATTTCCTACATTTTTGGCCTTCAAAAAAATTTGTGATTAAAAAGTAAACAGAAATGTCAAAGTGTGAAAAGTATGAAGGTGGAGTACTTGCGGCACTGATCCTAACATGACCTACATAATCTGGGTATATAGCTGCCAAGTCATGAGCTAGACAGGTTAGACCAGCAGATCAAGCTGGAGAAGTCATAACACTGACCGAGTAATTCACTTGAGAACTCAAAATAGGCTGTGGATGAATGTTTAGTAGCTAAAAGTCCAGTTGCTTTCAATGTCTTACAAGCACACTTACCAAGGATTTCCACTGTAACAGGATCATATTTATGACATCACTGTTGCAAAATAATCAGAAATACACTTGGCTTACCTTTAAATTTTTGGATAATATTTTATTTTTTCCGATTACATGAAAAAACAATTTTTAAGATTCATTTATAAAAAAAATTGAATTCCAAATTTTATCCTCTCCAGTTCTCTTTTCCCTTCTTTAGAAAGTAAGTAATTTGATATAAGTTATAGAGGTACAATAGGACAGCTAGGTAGCACAGTGGATAGAGCACTGAACTTGGACCCAGGAAAACTCATTTTCATGAGTTCAAATGTGACCTCAGCCACTTACTTGGTTTGTGACATTAGGCAAGTCACTATTTGCCTCTGTTTCTTATCTGTAAAATGACTGGAGAAACAAATGTCAAACCACTCCAATATCTTTGCCAAGAGAATCTCAAAACGGGGTCATGAAGAGTCAAACATGACTGAATCATATAAAACATATTTCCATATTAATCATGTTCTCACAGTTTTTACCAGAGGGTATTTAACAAATGCCTTTTTGATGATGGTGACTGTAAAAAGTGTGTTACAAAACACACTTTATTTATAAATAGTCATAAGTAGCATAAGTTATACCTGCATAGCTAATTTTCTGGAACTACATCCTAAATTTCACTTGAAAATTCCTATGGGTACAAATATGGTCTTAATACCTAAGCCATGGAAGCTAAAGCAGAGAAATAAAGCTAAGACAAATATCCCTAATATATATTAATACAAAAATACAAAATAAAATATTAGTGGAGAGGGTAAACCAATACATTAAAAAGGTCACAAACTTCAGACTGGCTGACATAAGGTTGATTTAATATTAGAAAAATTATAAATACAATATTATCTATATTATCAATACAAACAAATAAAATTTATATGATTATTTTAAGAGATAAAAAATTGTTTGACAAAATACAATGTTCATTTATGTTAACAATATAAAAAACATGAACAGACCTGCCCTTAATATAATAAATAGTATCTATTTAAAACCAAGAACTAGCATTATCAGTAATGAGATGATACTAAATGCCTTTACAATAATATTGAATAAATAAAAAACCTGCATTGTCACCACTATTATTATATTGAATGCAGTTTTAGAAATTCTAGCTACAGCAATAAGACCAAAAAAAAAAAAAAAAAAAAAGGAAATTTAAGGAATAAAAGTGGTCACGAAAAGAACCAAAACTGCCTCTTTTTTGTAGATGGCATGATATTCCTAGAGTCAACAAAAAATAATGGAAATAATTAAGTAAATATTCGGTATATAATTCAGTCAGATATTAGAATATAAAGTAAGTCCACAAACATTAGCTTTTATATATATTGTTAACAAAACTCAAAAGTGAGACAGAAAAAAAGAATTTCATTTAAAATGTAGAATGTATAAAATATCTTGGAAGTTAAACACTAAGAAACAGAAAGGAATTATATGAATTCCAGTACTAACACTCTTTACAGAAATAAGGACAACTTAAATTATCAGAGATATTAAGTGATTATAGTTGAATCATTCTGATATAATGAAAATAGCATTACTACCTAAATTAATTTACAGATTCAGTACAATTAGACAAAAACAAACAAAATAAGTAGAACTAAAACCAAAACCAACTGAACAAAAAATTTACCTGGAGAACACAAGGACAAGAATCTTAAAGGAAATGATGAAAAATAATGGGAAGGAAGGGCCTACTGGTACCAGATTTCAAATTATATAACAAAGCAGTAACCATCAAAATTATTTGGTAGATTAATCAGTAGAATAGATTACCTAAAACAGACTAAGAAAAAAATAAACCTAGTATCAAGTATCAGAAATATAAACTTAAGGATTCTAACCACTATTTGATTCACTCACTTTTTGATTAAAAAAAAAAACTGGTAGGAAAACTAGAAAGCAATCTGGCAATTAAGTTTAAACCAATAGCTCAAGACACATATAATAAACTTCAAGTTGATACAAAGTCTTAGATCTTTGTTTATATACACTATTTTCATTGAGATGCATTAGATTTCTTTGTCTTGCCTTTGTTAAAACTATATTTGTACCTAAGGAATTTAGTTGGATTCTTTCTTTTGCTAATGTTTAAAAGTTATTATAATATTAAAATAAACTTTAAAAAATAGAATTTACGTGTGGATTCATATCATCTTGGTGCTTTTTCTCCTCCTTTGGGAATTAATTTATGGTTTGTTCAATTTTTTTTCCTGAGGTTGGGATATTTAAATTCTCTATATCTTGTTATATTAATCCAGGCATTTTATATTTTTAAAGTATTCATTCATTTATTTCATTTAAATTGTCAGTTTTATTGGCATTTAATTAGCAAACAAGTTTCTAACAATTTTCTAATTTTTTTATTTGCTGTGAATGATTTGTTTTTAATAGCAATAATTTGGTTTTCCTCTTTTTAAAAAAAAATCAAATTTTATATGTACACACATATAAAGACTTCTAGTTCCATTAATTCAATAGATGTTTGTTTTTAATTATATTAATTTTCTCTTTGAGTTAAAGAATTTTAATTTTGGTCTTTAATTAGATTTCAAAAGTTCATTTTCTATATTTTAGTTGTTAACCAAATTCATTGATTTTTTTCTTTCTCTCTTCTGTAGATGAACGTGTTAAAAAAAGATAAAAATTTCCCCTAAGGACTGCTTTGACTGCATCCTAAAATTTTTAGTTATGTTGAATCATTGTAATTTTCTTTGATGAAATAAATGGTTTCTATGATTTTTTCTCTAATAACCAAATTATTATTTATCTAATTTTAATGTTTTCTCCAAAGGACTTTTGTCAATATAATTTTTATTGCATTGTGGTCATTAGCAAGTATTTAATATTGTCTTTCTGCCTTTCTTTATGGGGGTTTTATATTTTAGTATATAGTCAATTTTTGTTAAGGCATCATACAGTGTAGGGATATATGTATATAAGGTATCATCCTTTCCTTTATCATTCAATAATCACCATAGAACTAGCATATCAAACTTATTCTAAGACGCTATTGAGATCCTTAATATCTTTAGGTTTTTCTGGTGTTGTTAGATTTGTCTATTCTGAAAGTGACACATTGAGGTATAATTATATGATTTAATTCTCCTGGTAACTTTTTAACTCTCCCTTCAATATTTAGATGTTAAGCAATTTTGTGTCAATATTAGTTATTTATAGTAATTGTCTGTTGCCTTTAAGCATAATGTAATTTCCAGTGATCTCTTTTGAGTCTATTTTTGCTGTTGCCTTTTCTGAGATCATGATTATTGCCTATATTGAGGCATGAGCCCATTAATTTAACTGTGAATCTTTGCATTTTCGAGTGTGTATGTATGTTTATAAACAACCTATTGCTGGATTCAGTTTGTTAATCAATTCTGCTATCTTCTTCCATTTTGTGGGTAAATTAATTCCATTTGTATTGACACTTATGATTGTTAATGGTGTATTGCCCCTTTCCTGTTCTCTTACTTTATTTATCTCCTTGCTTTCCAATTCCCTCTTTGCAAAAAAAGGGTGATGAGACAGGAATGTGCTTACCACTAGTGATTTATGGTTAATATAATATATCCCTCTTTTCCTACCCTTCTTGTCCTCTAGCCTCCTTGACTATATCCAATCATAACTTTTTACCTCTTCTCTCTTTCATTTCCCCCCTCCTTTTTACAATCTTCTCTCCATGATTAGAATTTGTTTTGCTTATCATTAATCTCTCCTTGAACTTACTCTTCTTATTCTTCTGGCTTCTTGGTCCCAGTTGTCTCATTTTGATGTTGAACTGAAGGTATTTCTACACCAGACTCTTTGATTATGTGTATATATGTAATTCCACAATTGAGAGGTTAAAAGAGGGTCCATTTTTCCTATCTGTTTCACCTTGTTTATATATATATATCTATATATCTCTATATCTTTTTTTAAAAGCTTTTTATTTGCAAAACATAAGCATGGATAATTTTTCAACACTGACCTTTGTTCTTCTGTTACAAAATTTTCTCTCCTTCCTCCCACCCCCTCCCCTAGATGGCAGGAAGTCATGTTAATTGTGCTAAAATACTTGACAAATTGAATATGTGTATACGTATTTATACAGTTATCTTGCTGTACAAGAAAAATCGGATCTACAAGAAAAAAAATCTGAGAAGGGAAACATAATGCAAACAAACATCAATAGAGAGTGTGAAAATGCTATGTTATGGTACACCCTCATATCCCATAGGCTTCTCCTTGGGTGTATATGGCTTTCTTCATCACTGAACAACTGGAACTGGTTTGAATCACCTCACTATTAAAGAGAACCATGTCCATCAGAATTGATCATCATATAGTCTTGTTGCCATGTATAATTATCTCCTGGTTTTGCTCATTTCACTTAGCATCAGTTCATGCAAGAATCTCCAGGCTTCTCTGAAATCATCCTGCTGGTCGTTTCTTACAGAACAATAATATTCCATGATATTCATATACCATAATTTATTCAGCCACTCTCCAATTGATGGGCATCCATTCAGTTTCCAGTTTCTAGCCACTACAAAAAGAGCTGCCACAAACATTCTTGCACATGTGGGTCCCTTTCCCTTCTTTAAGATTTCTTTGGATATAGGCCTAGTAGAAACACTGCTGGGTCAGACGGTATATGGTTGGATCTGTTCACAATTCCACCAACAATGTATCAGTGTCCCAGTTTTCCCACATCCTTTCCAACATTCGTCATTATCTTTTCCTGTCATTTTAGCCAATCTGACAGGTCTATAGTGGTATCTCAGAGTTGCCTTAATTTGCAATTAAATTAAATTAATTAAATCAGTAGTGATTTGGAGCACCTTTTCATATAACTAGAAATAGTTTTAATTTCATCATCTGAAAATTGTCTGTTCATATCCTTTGACTTTATTGATTAGAAAGTGGCTTGAATTCTTATAAATATGAGTCAATTCTCTATATATTTTAGAAATGAGGCCTTTATCAGAACCCTTAAATGTAAAGATGATTTCCCAATTTATTGCTTCCCTCCTAATCTTGTCTGCATCAGTTTTGTTTGTACAAAAACTTTTTAACTTAATATAATCAAAATTAACTGTATGGTGTTCAATTAAGAGTTCTAGTTCTTCTTTGGACACAAATTCCTTCCTTCTGGACAGTCTGAGAGGTAAACTATCCTATGTTCCTCTAATTTGCGTATAATATCACTCTTTATTTCTAAATCATGAATCCATTTAGATCTTATTTTGGTATATGGTGTTAGGTGTGTGTCAAGCCCTAATTTCTTCCATACTAGTTTCCAATTTTCCCAGCAGTTTTTGTCAAATAATGAGTACTTATCCCAAAAACTGAGGTCTTTGGGTTTATCAAACATTAGATTGCTATAGTTATTGCCTAGTTTGTCCTGTGATTCTATCCTATTCCACTGATTGACTACTCTATTTCTTAGCCAGTACCAAATAGTTTTGATGACCACTGCTTTATAATAAAGTTTTAGATCTGGTACAGCAAGGCCACCTTCATCAGCATTTTTTTTTTCATTAATTCCCTTGAAATTCTTGACCTTCTGTTCTTCCAGTTGAACTTTGCTACTATTTTTTCTAGATCTATAAAATAATTTCTTGGGAGTTTGATTGGTATGGCACTAAATAAGTAATTTAGGTAGTATTGTAATTTTTATTATATTTGCTCAGCCTACCCATGAACACTTGATATTTTTCCAGCTGATTAGATCTTACTTTATTTGTGTGGAAAGTGTTTTGTAATTTACTTTGTATAGTTCATGACTTTCCCTTGGCAGATAGATTCCCAAATGTTTTATATTATCAACAGTTATTTTGAATGGAATTTCTTATTTGTATCTCTCACTGCTGAACTTTGTTGGTAATATATAAAAAATGCTGATGATTTATGTGGATTTATTTTGAATCCTGCAACTTTACTAAAGTTGTGAATTGTTTCTAGTAGTTTTTTAGTTGAGTCTCTAGTGCTCTCTAAGTATACCATCATGTCATCTGCAAAGAGTGACAATTTGGTTTTCTCATTACCTACTTTAATTCCTTTTTTCTCTTTTTCTTCTCTTACTGCCAAAGCTAAAATT
Organism: Myrmecobius fasciatus; assembly: GCA_023553655.1. Lineage (NCBI taxonomy): Eukaryota > Metazoa > Chordata > Mammalia > Dasyuromorphia > Myrmecobiidae > Myrmecobius > Myrmecobius fasciatus. The sequence goes on along the minus strand of JAJPUD010000385.1, from coordinate 601,230 downwards.
TCTAATACAATATTAAAGAGTAATGGTGACAGTGGGCAGCCTTGTTTCACTCCTGATCTTATTGGGACAGTTCTAGTTTGTCTCCCTTACATACGATGCTTGCTGATGGTTTTAAGTAGATGCTACTAATCACTTTAAGGAAAAGCCCATTTATTCCTATACTCTCTAGTGTTTTTAACAGGAATGGGTGTTGGATTTTATCAAATGCTTTTTCTGCATCTATTGAGATAATCATATGATTTTTGTTAGTTTGGTTATTAACATAATTGATTATGATGATAGTTTTCCTAACATTGAATCAGCCCTGCATTCCTGGTATAAATCCTACTTGGTCATAGTGTATTATCTTGGGGATAACTTTCTGTAATCTCATTGCTAATATTTTATTTAAGATTTTTGCATCAATATTCTTTAGGGAAATTGGTCTATAGTTTTCTTTCTCGGTTTTCACCCTATCTGGTTTGGCTATCAGCACCATATCTATATCATAAAAGGAATTTGGTAGTACACCTTCTTTCCCTATTTTTTCAAATTGTTTATATAATATTGGAATTAATTGTTCTTTGAATGTTTGGTAGAATTTACACGTAAATTCATCTGGCCCTGGAGATTTTTTCTTAGGGAGTTGATTAATAGCTTGTTCTATTTCTTTTTCTAAAATGAGGCTATTTAAATAATTTATTTCCTCTTCTGTTAACCTTGGCAATCTATATTTTTGTAGACATTCCTCTATTTCATTTAGATTATCAAGTTTATTAGCATAAAGTTGGGCAAAGTAACTCCTAATTATTGCTCTAATTTCCTCTTCATTGGTGGAAAGTTCTCCCTTTTCATTTTTGAGACTAACAATTTGATTTTCCTTTTTCCAATTAAATTAACTAAAGGCTTATCTATTTTGTTGGTTTTTCATAAAACCAATTCTTAGTTTTATTTATTAATTCAATATTTTTCTTATTTTCAATTTTATTAATCTCCCCTTTTATTTTCAGAATTTCTAATTTGATATTTAATTGAGGGTTTTTAATTTGTTCTTTTTTTAACGTTTTTATTTGTAAGCTCAATTCATTGATCTTCTCTTTCTGTTTTATGCAAGTAAGCATCTAGGGATATAAGATTACCCCTTATAACCACTCTGGCCACATCCCACAAATTTTGGTATACTGTCTCATTATTGTTATTCTCCTGGATGAAATTATTGATTATGTCTATGATTTGCTGTTTTACCCATTCATTCTTTAGGATTAGATTATTTAATTTCCAATTAACTTTTGATCTATTTTCTCCTTGCCTTAGATTGCATGTGATTTTTATTGCATCATGATCTGAAAAAACTCATTTACAATTTCTGTCTTTCTGCATTTGATTTTGAGGTTTTTATGCCCTAACACATGGCCAATTTTTGTATAAGTTCCATGAACCACTGAGAAAAAAGTAAACTCCCTTCTGTCTTCATAAGTTTTCTCCAAAGATGTATCATACCTAACTTTTCTAACGTTTTGTTTATGTCCCTAACTCCTTTCTTATTTATTTTGTGGTTTGATTTATCTAATTATGAGAGAGCAAGGTTGAGATCCCCCACTAGTATTGTTTTGCTGTCTATTTCTTCTTGCATCTCTCTTAACTTCTCCTTTAGGAATTACCACTTGGTACATATATGCCTAGTATTGATATTGCTACATTATCTATGGTACCCTTTAGTAAAATATAGTTTCCTTTCTTATCTCTTTTGATTAGATCTATCTTTGTTTTTACTTGGTCTGAGATCAGGATTGCTATCCCTGCTTTTTTTTGTTCACCTGAAGCATAATAGATTCTGCTCCAGCCCTTTATCTTCACTCTGTATGTATCTCTATGCTTTAGATGTGTTTCTTATAAACAACATATTGTAGGATTCTGGCTTTTAATCCAGTCTGCTATCCGCTTCCGCTTTATGGGAGAGTTCATCCCATTCATATTCACAGTTAAAATAACTAATTCTGTATTTCCTGCCATCTTATTTACCCAAAGTTATGTTTTCCTCTTTTAAAAGCAATCTTCTTAAGCAATCTAATTACATAGGTTAATATGTCCTCCCTCCCTCATCTCTTAATCCCCCCAGTACATAATAATACTACTTCTGAGAGCTCTGTCTTACTTAAATTCCCTCCATAATTACATAGGATTTGTAGTGGACAACTGTTTCTACATTCTCTATTAGAATATAAACTCTTCATTCTTTCACAGCTTTATCTTTCTATGTTTCTCTTGACTCCTGAAATTGCATTTGATAATCAACAGGCATTAATTTATTATTTAATATGTGTCAAAATGTGGAAATAACAAAAAAGGCATAAAAATCCATGTCCTGAAGATCATATTAACATGTAGTGAAAATGGGAAGTAATTTTGGAGGGAAAGTTGGCAGGGACAGGGCAGGGAGAGAGGGGAAGAGGAAGGTAGGATTTAACATTAAAGGAATCCAAAGGAAGTCAGGAGGTGAAGGTGAGAAAGAAGAACCTTTTACAGGCAAAGGTGAAAAAACATGGATTCAGATTATGGAATATTATATGAGAAGAACAGCAAGAAGAGATCATAGAATATAAGAAGACAAATCACACATAAGAAAACTGAAAAGGCAGGAAGGAACCAGGCTGTGAAGGATTTTAAGTCATGCAAAAGATTTTATATTTGATCCTGGAGTTGAGGGAGCTAATTATTCTTAAGTGTGTTTGTCAATGGGTAACAGTCATTTTTGTGCTTTAGAAAAACCAAATTGGAAGCCGAGTAGAAGATGAACTGAGATAAGAGTGATAATTGTAATATGCAGGTGAACCAGAAAACTATTATTATAATCTTAGGTGTGAAGGGATGAGGGCTTGCATGGCAGAGGGTGGGGGAAGAGAAAAGGATGTATTTAAAGTATGTTGTGCAGACAGAAATGATAAGACTTGGAAACAGATTGTGTGTTTAGGGTGAAAGTGAGGAGTAATTGATAACACTTGGGTTGCAAAAGCTTTGGGTGAGTAGCAAGGTGACAGGACTCTTGTGAGTAATGGGGAAGTTAGGAAGCCAGAAAGGTTTTGGAAAAAGATAAAGTATTGTTTTGGCTATGATGAGTTGAAGAGGTTTGTAGGACATGCTGGTTGGAGCTTAAGTAGATAGCTGTTCGAACCCCTGTTGGCTAACTGGAAAGCTCTGTAAGTTCAGAGTAACAAAATCAGCTGCTAATTCCTGCTCCATTAGCCCTGTTTTGATTATTCATTTATAGGACTCAGCTCTTGTCCCCTCTGCTCTAAGGTCAGCATGACACAGCTGTAGGCTCACTCCTGGTCCTGACTCACTGTTTTAGTACACAACCATAGCTCCCAGCTACCAACTGCTGAGTCCTGCACCCAATTCCAGGTTAGGTCAGAGACACAGTTTCAGATTTACCTGTTTCTACTTCCTTCCTTGGCAAGTAGTTGGAAGAGGAAACTGCATTCAGCTTTTATGCCTCAGGCTGTCTTCTTGTGCTGACTTGGGCTGGAAAAAATTGAATGTGGTGTGTCCTTGGATTTCAAAATCACCAATTTGTCTGGTTCCCTTCTTTGAGATTTGTTTAATTAACAAGAGAGAACTAGGCCATTCTAGTTCTTCTTCTCCAGTCATTCTGATCCACATCTTGTCCCTGATCCCACAGATGGCTCTGAAAAGGAGAATGAGGCTGGTGACTTTGCACAGCCCTCCCCCCTTAAATCCAATTCACTTTCATGTTATGGTCCTCTTCAAGAATGAAGGACAACTAACTTCTATTTCTTTTCTATTAGATCCCTTTATTAACCCCCTCTAATCTTTAAACTCCCTTAGTCCTTGGTTAACTATACACAGGCCAAGATCTCAACCATGTTAGGAAAACAGCTTTTACTTGATCATGCCATCCCTTTCAGCTATTGTCCTGTACTCTTCCACATTCAAATTCTTAGAAAAGACATAACTGGAATTGGCTCTACCTGTTTACTAATCACTTGCTTTCAACCTTTCTCTATATTGGGAAGCTCCATTTGGGGTTTTTCTTGGCAAAGATAACTGGAATAATTTCTCATTTCCTTCTCCAGCTCATTTTACAGATGATAAACTGAGGTAAACAGGATTAAGTAACTTGCCCAGGGTCACACAGCTAGTAAGTGTCTGAGATCAGATTTGGACCCAGGAGAGTGAAATTTTATACTGAGTTTTCTTGATTTTCCCTAGTTTGTCCTAGCTACTCCTTTTGATCCATTATTAGCACATTGCTGCTAATGAATGAATTTTGATAATTTTTTCTTATAAGTTTCTTTGTAAAGGTTCACTGAATCAAACAGCTAGAGATCTTTTCTCTCCTGAAAGAGAAATTTAGAAAGCAAAAATAATTTTCCTTCTCTTCAGAGAAATTTCACATTATAAAGTTTATGTTTATGTTCCATGTCTCTGTATAGTGAGGTAAAGGATTCAGAATGCAATTAAGACATTTTGGGGGGGTACGTACTTATGCAGGAATTTGTTTTGCTTGACTATACATACTCATTTGTAAGGTTTGTGTTTTGTTGTGTTCACAGTGGGGAGGTTTTAAAAGGGGCAGAACAGAGAGAATTTGGGGTTGAAATAAAATTGAATAAAAAAAATGTGTACCATGTCAAGAAGATCTTGATATAAACAAGTCTTGGAAACCATTTAAAAATCTTTCAACTCAGTTTGATTCAGTTTAACAAACATGATTTAATTATGTGTAGAAGACTGCTAAACGAAGTTTAGATAAGACATGGTTCCTTCTGAATATTCTTACAAAAGTAACCATAGTATTGAGGTGACTTAGCAAAGGATAATTATCCTCATATCAGAGAATAAGAACTGGGAAATTCTCTATGCCTTCTAATCCAAATGCATTATTTAGTAGATGAGAAAACTAGAAATATTTTTCAGTTCAAGTCATTGAAATCAAGTATATAAGTAAATTGAATCTAGAATAGGCTGTTTGTATTCTTTTCTCTGATTCAGATATGAGATTCAAACTCTCTCCCTTCTCCTTCCCCTTCCTTGTTTGTATTCTTGCATATTCTTGGATAATTCTTCTTCCTTCATAAGGAAGAGACAGTCAGTGTTGCCAGGTAAGTCAAACTCCTGACATCATTTTGACCACTATCAACCCTGGTGATATACTAAAATAGAATTCCACCTCAGAGGAAGAGAAGTTGCTGGTCATAGAAAGGGAGAAAACAGGTGGCTGTGAGAAGTAAATGAGTTTACTACTTCTCCCACCTTGGTGTTCTAGGGCATATGAAAAGAGGATCATACAATTCTGGTGAAGGTGTAGCCAGGGAGGCAGTGTTTTCTGGAGAAGGCCAAGTTTCCCAGAGTACAAAAAAAAAAAAAAAAAAAAAGTGGAAAAAAGTATGCAAGTGAGAAATAGAGTTTCAAAAGCATATGGAACACAACTTCCAGAGGTTATGATAGAAGGGGACAAAAAGATAGCAAACTCAGAGTAAGTCTGAAGTGAATAGCAGAGAATGACAGCCAAAAATAATTTTAATAAAACATTGAAGTGTTTTTTTTAAAACTCTATATGCAAAGGTTACTCTGTACCAGACCTCATGAAAGACTGAGATATTGCTGATTTTCTTATCCTCTTGTGTCTGAATCACTGGTTTAGAGCAAGAGTTAGCAAACTATAGCTCCTGGGCTAAATCTGGCTTCCCATCTTTTTTTGGATAGTCCATGAACTAAGATTATTTTTTTAGATTATTAAATAGTAGGAAAAAATCAAAATAAGACTAAGATTCAAAATTCTGTGTTCATAAAGTTTTATTGGAACACAGCCATGCTAAATTGTTTATGGATTATCCACGGCTCCTTTTGAGATCCAATATCAGAGTTAAGTATTTGGGACCGAGACCATATACGACACTCATCAGTTCACATTGTTTCCTGGCACACTACAAATTGCAGTGATGTAATTATAATTTGACAGCATTTTGTGCCAAGTGTATCACCATATTGCCACATTAAAAAAAATTACCAGTTCTTACCTATCATAATTAAAACAAGAAAAGAAAACTACAAAAACGGAGTAGAGTTCGTATTATTTTGTTATATAAGTAGATAGCAAAGCATTGTTTATTATGCAATGGCAAGACAGCTAAGCTAGTAGAATACAATATATGTCAACATTACCAGAAAAATCATTTGTTATAATATTCCCAACTCATAGGAAAACAAGGGTAAGAAAAATTAGAAAATTTATTTATTTTTTTGCTGAGGCAATTGGGGTTAAGTGACTTGCCCAGGGCCACACAGCTAGAAGTGTTGAGTCTCTGAGGCCACATTTGAACTCAGGTCCTCCTGACTTTGGGGCTGGTGCTCTATCCACTGTGCCGCCTAACTATCCCGAAAAATTAGAAAATTTAAAATGGACTATCTGATCACAGCAGAATTTCTTGACAAAAATGAAAATGAGACAACAACTAAATTTCTAAGTAGGTTGTTAGTCAAGCAAAGAAAACTGTCCACCAATGGCAAGTTAATTACATTGTTTGTTTACTGCAGTCAAAGAAATATGTACAGAGAAAACAAACTTATTTCACTATTCTTGCCTTTTAGCTTAATTAAAATTATATGCTCACGGACTGATGTCAGTATTTGGCAATACCTATATGTCATTTTTGTTCTTTTTTTTTCTTTTGCTTAGGCAATTGGGGTTAAGTGGCTTGCCCAGTGTAATACAGTTAGGAAGTGTTAAGTGTCTGAGACCAGATTTGAACACAGGTCCTCCCCTCCTAACTTCAGGGCTGGTGCTCTATCCACTGTGCCATGTAGGTGCCCCCTCCAAATGATATTTCCAATGATGAAATATATAAAAAAAAATTTTATTACTGGCCAAGACTAATAGATGAATATTTGCAATCAACTTTGATAATTAGGAATGATAACTTCAAACCTCAATTAAGTGAAATATTACCCTCCCCTTAAATCAATTCTTATTAGTAAACCTGTATTATGAAAATTAAAATTATTAAATTTATAATTTCATCAATAAAAATTTGTGGAATTTTTTTGCCTATTATATAAATACCTTAAGGCATACTTGATTTTGCCTTTTGACCTGCATAGCCTAAAATATTTACTATTTAGCCCTTTACAGAAAAGACTTATTGATTTTTGGTTTAGAGGGCTGGTGGATCTTTGGACCTTTGACAGTAGCTTCTTCATAATTTAAGATGAAAATATAGAAAACTTGATGTATATAGACCATAAAGTTTTGGAAACGCAGGAGTAAATCACTACTTTTGTGGTTCTAATTATTTTTTTTCTTTTTCTCTTTTTTTTGTAAAAAATAAAAATAGAATGCTTCACAAATTTGCATGTCATCCTTGTGCAGGGGCCATGCTAATCTTCTCTGTATCGTTCCAATTTCAGTATATGTCCTGCCAAAGCGAGCATGGTTCTAATTATTTTTAATGCATATTTAAGCATGGACAAGTGAGGCAGTATGACATAGTGGGTAAAGGGCTCATGCTGAAGTCAGTAAGATCTGAGTTTGAATCCTGCGTACAACATTACTAGCTCTACAGTCATGGATAAGTCTTTTTCTTTGAGACTCTTTCTTAATTTGTAAAACTGGGATAATACCTATATAATATCTGCCTCACAGAGTGCTTGTGAAGATCAAATTAGAAATGTATGTGAAGTTGTCTGAAAATTTTAAATCACTATATAAAAGTCAACATGTCTTAGAAAATTTTGCTTTGTTACACTTTTAAAACTCCTTTGCTTTCTCTAGTGAAAAGACTTCAACAATTTAATATTAGTTTTGAAATTGTTGTTTATTGAAAGTCTTTGTGGACAAAAAAAGCTATTTCATTATTCCAGTGCAGTATATGATGCATTTATTATACATTTATTATTCTTATTCTTGGTTTTCCATTTTCTCAACTCAGGGCACTTAATAAGGTAAAACACTCATGTAATAATTCGTTTAGAAAAATGTCCTCAGCCTCGAGGCCATTTCCCTATTAAAAAGCATATTTTTCCCCTTAAAAAGATATTTCCTCATTGACAGTTTACTGTGTATAATTTCCTAAGTGAAGGCTGCCTGTTTGTGGTAGCTTTGGTCAATATGTTTCCTAAAGAGAAATCAGTGACAAAATAAGAGAATTTGTACATTTGATTTCTGTTTTGAATGCATCTTCAAATCTACAGTGTAATGATTTTGCAGTGTATGTATATATATATATATATATATATATATATATATATGTGGCATTTTCCTTAATTAAAGCAATACAATTTTGTAATTCATCACTATCATGGCAAAGCTCTGTGATAAAAGAAGTGGCAATGTGGTAGCTTAACCTGAGAACTAAAGCCTAAAGCACATAGTCAACCATAAAAGCTGTAACAGGGAAAAAAAAAATAACTTACAATCATATTTTTTGATCTAGAACATAAATTAAATTGCCTAATTAGACAAAGAAAGGAAGACCTATACTACATTAAAAGAAATCACATTTTCCTTTAAATGACAATAAAATAAAGGTGTTATTTGGTGCCATCTTAAAAAAGAATATTATTCTTTTCATCCTAAACAAACACAAGGTAGTTGATACATTCATTTCATATTTTATTAATGATAAAATATTATACTTAGTAACAAATTCAATAAATACTAATAACTAGAGTCCCTTATGAGCATCTGTAATCCTTTTGAAAAACAGAATTCATAAAGTTTCATCATATGCTAAATTACAAAAATGAGACATCTTTTAAAATAAAAAAAATATTTTTTAAAAAGATTGAATCAGGATATAGAGATGGCATATATTTTACTTTTCAGTATACTACAATACCAAAAAATGATTAAAATTGAATGCAGAAATTTCATTTAGTGGACTTATTATTCTAGTGTCCCTGCTAAGAGAAGATTTGGTTTGAATATAACTCACGGCTTCAGCATACTGAGAAGTTATATTGCTAAAAAATAAAAAGCTCATTCTTCTTGAGTCCATGAAGGCAAACAGAATAATGTATGAAATTCTTAAGTATACACACAGGCAAAGCCTAAAATAAAAAAAAAATTAAGTGTGCTTTAAGAAATCATGCCTTGAAATAAAACTGTTGAAGTTTATGAACATCATCATGTCTTATAATCATTATTTTTTCATGTCTTCACCACTTGGATCTGATCTGGTAACAAGAAATAAAAATGAACAAGAGTAAATCCTCATAAATACCAAAATACATACAGCATACTCCATATCTATATATAAACACACATTATTATAAAGTTTTATGCTATCAACTTGGAGATAATGATAGCATTTTCCACACTGAAGTGTATAAAAAAAGAAAATGTAAGTCAAGCATATTATCTATGGAATACTTTTTTTTTAAAAAAAGGTATTTTTAAAAAGGGGAGGGGCAAATAATTTATGGTTCTATAAAAGGAATGCATATTTTATTAAGATTTTATTAAACAGTATACTTCATTTTGCTGAATATCTAAGAATCCTGCCTTTATTTTCTAATAAATAGGTGGTTATATAAAGCCCAAAAAACAAGGAAACAGGTCTTAGAGACCATCCAATTGCCTTCATTTCATGACACTTAGAAAAGGCAATTTTTCAAAATGAAGCCTAAAATGTTAAATATGTGCAATAGTAGCAACAAAATGAACCCAAATTCTCTTCCTATCTCTATTAAGCCAGGCAAAGAAAAAAACCCAAAATAACCCAAATTTCTTGATTTTATATTTTACAATGTCTTCTTTAATAATTTAACTTCACATAGATGTCTTTGGTCAACATATCAGCAATTATATACACTAATGAACACAATTTTATTTATTGTTTATTTTCCAAAATAGCTTAAGCTTTGGCCCACAGCCACATTTAATAAATGTCTATTTAATTAAATTATGGAATATATCTAAGAGAATGTTAAGGTTCAGCTAAAATGATGCTTTTTAAATAAGATGATCAAGGATATTTCCAGCCCACTGAGCTTGCCTCTTAAAAGTCCTAAAATACTGTTAAGCTTTCTTATATTCTCTAGTTTGTAGTATTGTTATATGTGTGCATCTTATTTGCTATTCTAAATTACAAAATTCTCAGAAGTAGGGAGGATGTCTTATTTATTCTTGTAACCTTCTTACCACCTAGCATTGGCCTTGCCTATGATTGTAAGGCACTTGATAAATGCTTGATGAATTAATTCATTAAGCAATGAACATTTAAAGTTGTCTACTATTAAAAAAGTCAAAACTTAACAATGTTGTCTCCAAATGAACTTACAGATAATTTTGAATGCTAAGATGCACAAATGCTAAACTCAAATTTTTTTAAAAGAATAGTTTAATAGTGAAGGCATTTTCACTGTAATTTTAGATCACTACTGACACCTAGTGGCTAGTTCAAAAAAAGAATGCATTTTTTGGAAACAGACAGTTCTGACAGTCCACACTCCCTTCCCCATTCTCCTCTACAGTCATCAGTAAGCATGTGTAAAATGACTGGTCATTCAATCAATCAATAAGCATTTCTATGTGCTAGGCATGATGCTAAGCATTAGGGAATACCAAGAGACAAAACGACTCCTGGTCTCAAGTTGATCTTTTTAATGGAGAATGGTTACGTGTAAGATAATAGGCAATAAGGTAATGGACAGTGGATATGTGTAAGGTATTGAGAAGGTAACCTTAGAGGGGAAGGCTCTCCTGGCTCAGGACTCTTGCAAGTGGTAGCCACTGGGCAGAGCCTTGAAGGAAGTTATATGAGTCTAGGAGATAAGAGCTAAAAAGCTGGGCATTCCAATCCCAGCTTGGGGACAGTCAAATCAATGGTCTAGAAATGGGAGATGAGGAAGAGCAGGAAGGCAATAACTATATCACAGAATGTGTATTGAGGGCGGGGTGTGTAGAGTGTAAGAAAACCGGAAAGGTAGAAAAAGGGCAGGTAGTGAAGAAGTTTAAATGTAAAGCACCTTAGTCTTGATTTTGGAAGGTAACAGTTTACTAAGTGTATATGGTGGGTCACATGATCGGATCCACACTTTAGGAATGCTACTTTAGTAGCTGTATGGAAGATGGATCAGAGTGGGGAAGAGAGCAGGGGGCAGGGACACCCAAGAGAAGGTTACAGTCACCCTCATGGGAGAAGCGTGGAGCATCTGAGAAATGGATCGAGGGTGGTGACTGTGAATGCAGAAAAAGGGACATGGAGAGATGCTGTGAAGGAAGAAAGGATAAGATGTGACAAAACTGAGAGGATATATAAAATGAGAGAAGATGAGGGGGACACTGAAGTGTCTGGCCAGAGTTAGGCATGCCTTCATTGCCTTCAGAATAAGGTGTTTCTCTCTGCAACTTAATGACCTCATGTGGGAATTCTACAAGGCCTGAAATTGGCTGAAATCAGTTTCTATCACTGAGGTCACAGATCTGTTGAAGAGTTTTGAAGTGTAACATGAAGTTAGGTCAATTTGGGCACAAATGTACTACTTTTTTTTGGGGGGGGGGGGCTGAGGTATTTGGGGCTAAGTGACTTGCCCAGGGACACACACCTAGGAACTGTTAAGTGTCTGAGGCCAGATTTGAACTCAGGTTCTCCTGACTTCAGGGCTAGTGCTCTATCTACTGCATAACCTAGCTGCTCCCAGATGTACTATTCTTGATGCAGAGATTCTTCTGATGGTATTTAACATGCAGGAGGCAAAAAATGACTAAATTCTGACCAAGAAGTAGAAAAAAGGGAGATTTAAAACACTAAGTCCTTGTCAATTCATTTCATTCATTATTGTACCCTAACCAGAGCAGGAAGATACTGTTCAAAAGGTCTACCTATGTTCATTGAGATGTTTATTATCAATTGTGAGCATGAGAAATGAATCCACTATGAATGACAAAGAACACTTGGTGTCATCTTCATCTTTTTGAAAAGCTTTATCTTTGAACCTACACTAAATTCTGCTCCTATTTACAATTCAAATTTAGGTGAAAAAAGTTTCTCAGTTTTTTTTTTCTTTCAAAATAAGATATTAACTAATCTACCTCATGAAACTACCCTAATGAATAGCATAAAAATACATCTATAATTAAATTCAACAAATTTTTAAATACATATTATGTTCAATTTATGAGAATAAATATTACATTCTTCATAATGTTATTTATAAAAAGTGGAGAGAGAGAGCATGCAAGTTTTTTTTTTTTTTTTTTTTTTTTTTTCTGAGACAACTGGGATTAAGTGACTTGCCCAGGGTCACACAGCTAGGAGTGTTAAGTGTCTGAGACCAGATTTGAACTTAGGTCCTCCTGATTTCAGGGCTAGTGCTTTTTCCACTGTGCCACCTAGCTGTGCCAGTATGCAAGATTCTTAAAAGGACAACTTGGTTCACATTATTAATGTTATTTTCCTATCACTATACATGCTTGAAACTAATCGCAAAAATATGTTAAAAGATTTGACTAAAATCACTTTTATTACTATATCATCCTGTATTTAGATTTACTATCACAAGTTTTGGAAAAAAGTTAGAATTTTCATCACAAACTTTTCTGTACATAAATCCTTAAAAATATGAGAAAATGGAGTAAGATTGTGAGTACTTACTCTGTAGTTTTTTCTGACAGCAGGATTAAATGGAAGTAAGAAAAAAAAAGATAGATGACATAATCAAAGGAAAAAATCAAAGGAAACAAAAAAAACGAGGATATATAAAATACCAGGTGTACCTTGTAGCCAGTCTACACCTTCCTGTAACCCTTCTCCCTTAATGGCATCACTCGCACTGAAATAAAAACAAAGTAGAAATCATAAGTACAAAGAATTATATTTCAAGTCTAAGCACAGTTATCATAACTCACATCACATTCTTCAAGTTTTATGAAAATTTTAAATGAGTAAAAATAGTAGATGACAGCATCTGCTCAAGAGCAAAACATGAGAGAGCTATTCATAAACACAATGAATTTTTGAGTTTTGCCACGCTCAAAAAATGCTACTCTTATTATACCATACTGACCTACCATCAAAAGAACATGCAATTTCAGCTGTTTTTCTAGAATGGGCAATGAATTTGTACTGAATAATTATGTAAGATGTAATTAGATGTTTCAGACCAACAAGCTTCCAATGTTTATGGAGTAACAATTGATATTTATTTGGCACTTTATGATTTGTAGCTAGTGGATGGAGGGCCAAGTCTTAAGTCAGGAAGACTTATTCTCCTAAATTCAAATCTGGTCTCAGTTACTTATTAGCTGTATAATCCTAGGCAAGTCACTTAACCCTGTTTGCCTCAGTTTCTTTATCTGTTAAAATGAGTTGGAGAAGGAAATAACAAACTATTTCAATATCTATGCCAAGAAAACTCCAAATGAAGTCATAAAGACCTGGACACAACTGAAATTAACTGAGCAGCAAAAAAAAGTACTTTATAGACATTAATAGTGATCTAAGTTAACTAAGAGAATCACAGCATCATATATTTAGATCTGGAAAGGACCTTAAGAGGCCACTGAATGTTACCCTTTTACTTCTCAGATAAGGAAACCTCTTTAACCTCTCTCATATGGTTACTTAGATAGTAAGTGTCTGAAGTAGAATCTGAAGTCTTCTTGACTCCAAGTCTTAAGCATTATATCTAATGCATTATCTAGGTACCTATCCCAAATCAGAAACTATTTAGTTTAGAAATTCAGAAATTTAGACATTATTTGATACTTAGTAAAGTATCAAGAGTTTGGTTTATTATTGAATAATTTTAAGGCAGAAATAAATACCAGAACACTTGGCCTAAATTTCTTCATTCCTCTTCATAATAAATCTCAGTAGCATTATTTCTTCCTTTTCTCTAGTCATAGAAAAAGTGATATTCTCATTTCTCATAAACAAAAAAGCTGAATTCTTCTATTTGTACCCCTTGTTCCATTAACTCCTATCCTCCTGCTCCAACTGTTTTTCCCTTTCTCATACATCTTCAATCTTTTTCTCCTTCCTATTAACTGCAACATGTGATTGTGTCTCACCAATCCTTTAGAAAACAAATCTTCCTACCCTTCACTCAGGGGTGAGGAAATACCCAGTCTGGGGATGCAAAATCATTTGCTCTGATCCTGCTAAGGCAACTGCAAGTGACAACCACCTCCCACTGCCGGAGTTCTTATGGATGATAATTTTGTGTGACCTCAAATGATGTTATATAACCAAATGTTTCTTGGCAGGAAAAGGTCCTCCACCTGTGCCATAACTCATTTAGCCCACTGATATACCATCTTTTCCCTCCTTACTTCACTATTAAACCAGCTGGAAAAGTTGTCTGCACCAAATGCCCCCATTTCCTCAATATTTTTTTTTCTCTCTCTCTTATTATGTGGTTTCTATCTTACTAGTCTATAGAAAGTTACCTAAGCACTACATTAACTGTTTTTTTTTTTCCTTCTCAGAATTCACCCTTCATTGGTAGCTCTTGATACTACTGAACATGTCATCTTGATATTTTTTTCCTTCCTTTGGCTTCAGTACACCCACAGAGATTTTCTACCTCTTTAATCACTCCTTTGTCTTTACTAGTTTTATCTTTTTTATAGACCCTTTAATATGGACATTATGGGTACTGCCCAAGGATTTGCATGATACATATATGTGTCCATACAATTTTATCATTGCGCAGAACTGTGAGTGAAGCAACAGACTGACAACCATTTTGTAACTTTATATCTTAGAAAGTTAACTTGCCTGTAGTCACATAATGACTCTTATTTCAAAAAAAAAAAAAAAAAAAAAAGACCTAAACGCAGGTTTTTCTGTCTCCAAGACATTTGTCTCTTTATTATTCACGATTTTCTCTATTCATGTTGTTTCTCTACTCAAACTTATCTTCTCTCTATGCTCTGCCTCAGCTACCTTATACCACCCTACTACATGGATGAAGATGACTCTTAAATTCCCATCTCTAAGTTCCATATCCAATGTCTTCCTTGTTTCTGACTCACTCTTTTTCTTTATTTTTATATATATTATAGGTAGATTGTTAGATATATTAAGGGTTAACTGCTAGCAGAATAATCTTTTTCTTCCTTATCAAATACATTCAGCTACTAAAGTCCTATAAAGTACAACTGTGCAATATTTCTTTCATTATTACTCTTCTCTTTATTCCCATTGCCACTACTCTAATTTAGGTCATTATTACTACCTCTTGAAACTAAATCAATATCATATTAATCACATTTTCTCTTCATAACCCTCTTAACAGGTTTGTAATTTAAAGGGGAACAAAAAGAGAAGGTGAGGGACATTAGAAAAAAACTTTTATCTACTTCACTTTTTTTTTAACCTGGGGTTGTTTCTTTTGGGATATTGTGTTAGGCAGGTGTCAATTATTTAAGTAAGCAAGAGACTGTTTCCCAAATATATAATAAATTCATTTCTAAAAATAATTCATGACTTAGAAATTCGAAGTCATTAATTTTTCCAAACATCTTTCATTAGTGCCACAATAATCTCAGGAATATACAATTCTGAAAAATAGATATCTTAGTTTTCAAAGAAGCTTCACACCACTAATGTCTAGCTAGTCAGTATATGCATCTTTATTGCAGTACTGTAGACCAGAAAAAAATGATCAAAGCTGAAAAGTATGTTTTTAATGAAAAAGGAAAGGCAAACATAAAATTTTACCAAATATGCCATGGTTTATCTTTGATGTTCTCTAAAGACAGCAACTGAGACACTTTTACAGATGTTACCGCATCTCTAAGATCCATTTTGTTAGCAAAGAATAAAATTGGTATTCGGCGGTGTTTAATATCTAAGAAAGAAAAAACAAAATTGCAAATCATCATATTACATTTATCAAAAATAAAAACAAAATATGAAAAATGCTTAATATTTGTATGTTTCTATATTCTATAAAACACATTTAAAAAAAATATATATATGATGAAATTTATAGTTTATCATAGGCAGAAGTTCTGAGACAAACCCAAGGTAGAAAACAATACAAAGTTGCTTGTGAAAAAAAAATCTCATCTCACTAGCATCACAAACAACAGGTACATTGGATTTGAACACTAAGAATCTGTTCCAAAGATTTTTAACTTATAGGATGAATGTAAATTTCAAGAATATGTTTCTTAAATTTAAAACATAGTGTATTTCAAAAGTAGCTCTGAAAAAGCTCTAAGTCATGGTCTACTTTTAATACAGCAAAGAAAAGCTTTAAAAGATTGAAAAAATAGTAAGAATGAAGCAAAGGGAATAATGTATCTGTGCTATATACTGCATACTTAAAAATTTAAAAAATTTAATTACATAAATACAGAACAGTGTAGTTATTACTACAAAATACTGAAGATAAAAATCACTTACCTGGGTGATTCAAAAGAATATCGAGTTCTTCTTTGGCTACAACCATTCTTAATCTGTCACTACTATCAATGACAAAAATAATGGCCTGGCCTTCTCTGTGTAATATATAAAAATGAAGAGAAAAATTACAAGTCTTATGCAAATTACCAACAATTCTACTGGTAACAAATTAAAATTTCTTCTTTGATATATAAATATATGTTTCTCCAAACACAGGAGATAGTGCTGCTTTTAAACACATTTTCTGCTCCAACTATGGTCTTGAGGATCATAAAAACTTTGGGGAATATAGGATTCAAATTTTATGTAGTAAAGTTGGGCAAATTTTCCAGATAAGAACTTCAGAATATTAAGAGTAATGATAACAACTGATATTTATTTGATGCTTTAAGGTCTGCAAATTTTACTATGTGTAAAATGCATTTATATTTGCTCATATAAATCTTACAACTTAACTTCCCTAGGCCTTATATTCCTCATCTATAAAATTACCCCAAAAGCATCCATTCAAGCTCTCAGTAACTGATTCTAGATGCCTATGGACCTTTTCAGCTAAGTACTACAATTGTTATTGTCCTTGTTTTTTATATCATAAAAATGAGGCTCAGAGAGGCCCAATGTCTTGTCCAGGGAAACAGCTAGTTAATGTCAGAGAAAGAAGAGAATCCAGGCCTTTTTTTTTTTTTTAATCCAAATTAAGCCACACAGTTTATTTTAAGCATGGCATGATCTTAAGCATGGGAATAGTAGAATAATTTAACTAGTGGTATTAAAAGTCATTTGTATCAGTTTGTATGTCTTTCCATGCTTTCTATATTCATTTTGCAAGTCTTTTCTTATAGTGTAATAATCCTTCTTTACATCCATGTAACACAATTTGGTCATTGTTGGATTCTGCCAACTGTAAACTGATAGGCATCAACTATGTTTCTAGTTCTTTGTTATTAGAAAAAATGTTGCTGTGTATATGGCATTGTTTTTTGTTTTTTTTTTATCACTGGTGTTCTAAACATAGGAATATGTTTAGAAGTGAGTTCTCTTAAGTGAAAGAGTATGGACATTTCAATAATTTAACTGAGATAATTCTAATTGACTTTCCAGAATGTTTAGACTATTCCCATCTTTTGTCATCAATGCAAATTTTCTGGGTGAAATTTCAGTACTGTGTTGCTCTGCATTTTTCTTATTATTAGTGATTAGAAATGATGTTTTATATGCTAATAGTTTGTAACACTTTTTTCTTTTTTTTTTGAGATTTTTTTTTTTTTTTTTTTGCTTTTTGCTGAGGCAATTGAGGTTAAGTGACTTGCCCAGGGTCACACAGCTAGGGAATGTTAAGTGTCTGAGAACAGATTTGAACCCAGGTCCTCCTGACTTCAGGGCTGGTGCTCTATCCACTGCACCACCTAGCTGCCCCTTTTTTTGAGAATTTTTTAACTCTTTAGCTATAATGATCAAGCTTAGCCCTGAAAAAGAGAGATGAGACTAAATATACCTTCTTCCCTTCTTTGCAAAGGTAAGGGACTATAGATGTGGAATCCTATGCATAATAATGAATTTGAGAGATGTATTAGTTAGCTTCAGTAAACTTTTCCATATTCTTTGAAATAAGGAATGGCTTTATGGAAGAAATAGCTGCCATCTATCATAAGTTCATAGATTTAGAGATAGGAGGGGCCTTAGAAGTCATCAAATACAACCCCTCTCATATTAGAACATTATAACCTAGAGAGAATAAATTACTTGATCCAAGTAACACAAGAATTAAATGGCAGAGTTGGATTTTGGACCCCAGGTTCTTTAACTCCAAATCCCATGATCTTTCCAATGAACTAGAAAGCAACAAAAATTAAAAGAAAAGAAAGTTTTCCATTTCCCAGGAAGTTATACTGCATTTTTGGACAACTAGAATATAAAAATGTTTACTGACTTTATAGTTGTATAGCAAAGCTATGGATAATAATATGCTACTTTAATTCTTGAATAAAAATATCAAAATAGGCTAAAATGAAATGTAATTAAAAAACTAAAAAAAATTTCATTTTCAAAATGAAACAATCAATATCTTATGTTATATCATACCTCTGACTATATAGCTTGGTTTTTCCTTAAATACTGGCTTTATAACAATATATCACAAAATCAATTAAATGTAAATTTAACTAAGATACTATCACATTATATGATAAAACTTTCAAAAGAAATACTGCTCAATCTATAATTAAAACTCAAAACCTCTAAATGGTCTATTCCTCCTATGTAGTAGATTTTTAATATGAAACCATGGATTTCTACTAAATGCAGTTTTTTTAAAAAGTGTAACAAGTTAATGAAATTGCTATCTGTCTCCCCTACTGAGTTTTCTTCTGTGCATTTTAAAAAAGTACTTCTGAACTTAAAGGATTTTGAAAATAGCAACTTGGCATACTTTAAAGAAGTGGAAAAATCAGAGAGAAGGTTCCCATGCTGTCCTAATTCATCTTGTTCTAACAAATATCAATATAAAATTATTTCTGCCTAAGAAATAGTATCAATATTTTCAAAATAAGCTATGGAATCAATGGTATTCATGTTTGTATACTAAAAGTATACTCATATATAGGCAGCATAGTGTAAAGCACTGAACTAAGTCCAAAGGACCTGAAATTGAATCCTGGCTTTGATACTTATAAGATGTGTAACTACTTGACCTTTGAAAGCCTCAGTTCCCTCATTTGTAAAATGGAGATAATTATATTTGTACTACCTACCTCACAAGGCTGTTGTGGGAAGAAGCACTTTATAAACCTTAAAACACTCCAAAATTATGAGCTACTTCTGTTATTTGGCAGTAGGACAGAACATATTAGTCAATATCAGAATCTAATCCCTCAGTAATTACAGTTTTTAATCAGACAACTATACCTACAATAAAAGCAGTGCCCAGCACAGCACCTTCTACATAGGGTCTTCTTAATAAATGTTTTTTTAAGTTAAATTGAATTCACCTGACTACTGAATCATCTTGTGGAATCATCTTTCCCTTGAGACATTAATTAAATGAGGAAAATTTAAAACTATAAGTTACAAGCCCATTCAAGTCTATTAAGATTACCATTTATATGATCTACTATGCTTTGTTATTAAAACAGAAACATCCACTTAATCAATTCACATTGATACTGATTCAAATTCTACAAATGCCTCTTAAATACTTACTTTATGTTAAGACTATGCATTTGTCATAAAAAGTAAGATACAGTCTTTATCCTCAATGAGAGTGTTAACACATATGTCCAAAATACTTTAATACAAAATAGGATGTTAAGTCTTTAAAAGAGGAATAAAATTCTATGGAATAATCAAGAATTTTACTTACTTATAATAATGTTCCCATAGGTTTCTGTATCTCCCTTGACCTGACATGTCAAACACTGTGAAAGCCAAACTGCAAAAGAAATGCCAAGCCAAATTATGAGTCACTAATTAGATGTGTACATGCACTGTTTAATTTTTTTAAATTAAGAAACAATTCAGATAAAATTTTTAAACCAAAGAAGCTTTAATTTTCCCCCTAAATAAAGTGACAGTGAAATGGGATAAAATATTGCTAGTAAATATGGCTTTGCACAATATAAAAAGATGTTATCTTTTTACTGGTAAAGTTACCAAATTCTATTTTAATGTAAAGTAAAATAAAAATTCACTGAACTTCCCTTTTGATAGCTTTCAGAGTATTCATTTTGGAACAAAAAGATAGTAACTAAGATTTATTAATCATTTGTATTTCAAGAAAGAATACAATTAGAAGTTTGTTTTTTAAACTAACCTGAAGCAAGTAAAAACTAGGAATAAATATACTGAGATCCCAAATCCTCAAAACTAAATCCTCAATGATTTCAGAGAGGCCTGGAGAGACTTGCATGGACTGATGCTGAGCGAAGTGAGCAGAACCAGGAGATCATTATACACAGCAACAACAATACTATATGATGATCAATTCTGATGGACATGGCTCTCTTCAACAATGAAATGTTTCAAACCAGTTCCAATTGTTCAGTGAAGAAAGCCATATACACCCAGAGAGAGGGATATGAAATGTGGATCACAACATAACATTTCCATGCTCTCTATTGATATTTGCTTGCATTGTGTTTTCCTTTCTCAGATTTTTTTTTGTAGATACGATTTTTCTTGCACAATAATGATAAGTTTGGAAATATGTATACATATATTTGATTTATCAAGTATTTTAACATAATTAACATGTAGTGGATTTCCTGCCATCTAGGGGAAGGATGGGAACTAGGGAGGGAAAATCTGTAAAAGAAAGCTTTGTAAGAGTCAAGGTTGAAGAATTACCCATACATATGTTTTGCAAATAAAAAACAAACAAACAAACAAAAATGGAATCTTCAAAACTGACAGAAGAATGTTATTTGGATTTCAAATTATATATTTCACCAAATTTTATAACCACTGGCAGAGCCAAGTTGGAAACGCAACCTAATTGAACTATCCCCACACTTTCCTCCAAATAACATTAAATAACATTAAAATAAAACAAACTGAATATTGGAGAGGCAGAACCAAAAAAAAGGTTGGGGTAAAGCATTTTTTCAGCCTAAGACAGTTTAGGATATTGGCAAAAGAGGACTGTCACACCAGCTTAGAATTCTGCAGCTGTGAAAACACCTGTGAGGTTTGGAGGAGGTTACGATAACAGCAGCAGCAGCAATAGCTTTGGGGGCTCTTAGCCCAGAGATGGATTGGAGATTGGACAAATGGTCAAAAAGAAATTATAGGGGGTCCTAAGCTAATATTGGGCACAGAAGTAGGCTCTGTTTGGCAAATCTATCACCAATATGCAGTTCTGGATTGGAATTCCATGGTGCAGAGGAACAATAGTACTTTGTGGCTACAGAGGACCAGGGGGCCATTCTAGGGTAAAGACCAGAGTAAAGACCAGGAGAGCAGGAGATAAGTGACCAGTCTTTCAGGATAACACTATCTTAGGAGCACAAAAAACAAGCATCCATAAAGAAATTATTCAAGTATCATGGAGTTATAGTCAGAATCAAACAAGATTTAGCAACTTCCATTTTAGAGGAGCTGAGGACTTAGCATACGATATTTTGAAAGGCAAAGGAGCTAGGATTGTAACAGCAAAACTGAATATAATCCTCTAGAGGTAAAAAAGGATATTTAGTGAAGTAGAGAACTTTTAAGCATTCCTAATGAAAAGATAAGAGCTGAAGAGAAAATATAACATTCAAACACAAGATTTAAGTATAAAAGGATAAACATAAAAGAGAAATCACAAGGGACTTAACAGTAAAGTTAATATTTTTATATGAGAAAATGATATGTGTAACTCTTAAGAAATTTATTATTAGTAAGGAGTCTATGTAGACAAAGTGAGTTATCATGTTGGGATGATCTAAAAAAAATGAAGGGATAAGAAAGAACAATGCATTGCAAGAAGGAGGAAGGGAAAGAAAGAATGGGGAAAATTATTTCACATAAAAGAAGCATGCAAGGAAGAGCTTTTACAGTGGAAGGGAAAATAGGAGAATGGGAAACACAAATCTCACTCTCATTGGAATTGGTTCAAAGAGGGCAGAATAATAAACAAACACATACACACACACACAATTGGTAATAGGAATCTATTTTAACCAACAGGGAAATAGTAAGGGAAAAGGACAAGAGGGCGGAGGTGATAAAAGGGAGGGCAGATAAAAGAAAGCAGTGGTCAGAAGCAAAACATTTTAGAGAAAGGAAACTGAGAAAAGGAGAGAATGAAAGAGATGGATTAAAGATATATATATATATATATATATAGAGAGAGAGAGAGAGAGAGAGAGAGAGAGAGAGAGAGAGAAGGATAAGTAGAAGAAAATAGGATGGAGGGAAATGTACAGTTAGTAATCATGAATGTGGTATGAAGAGAATAAGTTCACTCATAAAATGGAAGTAGATAGTGCACTATATTAGAAACAAGACCAAAAATATGTTGTTTTTAAGAAACTTACTTGAAATAGAAAGACATATATAAGAATCAAAATAAGCAGAATCTATTATGCTTCAGCTGAGGTAAAATGGCAGGGGTGGCAATCATGCTCTCAGACAAAGTAAAAGCAAAAAATAGACTTAATTAAAAGATATATTTTGAGGGAAATGATATTTTGCTAAAATAGCATAAACAATGAAGCCTTATAAATTTTTTACAGTGAGTTTATCTGATTAAAAACCTCATTTCTTTTTTTTTTCATTTTATTAAAGCTTTTTATTTGCAAAACATATGTAAGGGTAATTTTTCAACACTGACCCTTGCAAAGCTTTCTGTTGCAAAATTTCCCCCCCATCCCCCACCTCTCCCCTAGATGGCAGGAAGTCTACTACATGTTAAATATGTTAAAATACTTGACAAATTGAATATGTGTATACATATTTTTACAGTTATCTTGCTGTGCAAGAAAAATCGGATCTACCAGAAAAAAATTTGAGAAGGGAAACAATGCAAGCAAACATCAATAAAGAGCATGAAAATGTTATGTTATGGTCCACATTCATATCCCTCTCTCTGGGTATATATGGCTTTCTTCATCATTGAACAATTGGAATTGGTTTGAAACATTTCATTGTTGAAGAGAGCCATGTCCATCAGAATTGATCATCATATAGTCTTCCTGTTGCTCTGTATAATGATCTCCTGGTTCTGCTCATTTCACTCAGCATCAGTTCATGCAAGTCTCTTCAGGCCTCTCTGAAATCATGCTGCTGGTGGTTTCTTATAGAACAATAATATTCCATAACATTCATATACCATAATCTATTCAGCCACTCTCCAATTGATGGGCATCCATTCAGTTTCTAGTTTCTAGCCACTACAAAAAGGGCTGCCACAAACATTTCTGCACATGCGGGACTCTTTCCCTCCTTTAAGATCTCTTTGGGATATAAGCCCAATAGAAACACTTCTAGGTCAAAGGGTATGCACAGTTTGATAACTCTTTGAGCATAGCTCCAGATTGCTCTCCAGAATGGTTGGATCCGTTTACAGTTCCACCAACAATGCATCAGGGTCCCATTTTTCCCACATTCCCTCCAACATTCGTCATTATCTTTTCCTGTCATTTTAGCCAATCTGACAGGTGTATAGTGGTACCTCAGAGTTGTCTTAATTTGCATTTCTCTGATCAATAGTGATTTGGAGCACCTTTTCACTGATACAAATTTATCCCGTCTTCACAGGTCTGAGAGGTAAACTATCCTATGTTCCACTAATTTGCTTATGGTATCACAATGTCTAAATCATGAGCCCATTTAGATCTTATCTTGGTATGTGGTATTAGGTATGGGTCAAGCCCTAATTTTTTCCACACTAGTTTCCAATTTTCCCAGCAGTTTTTGCCGAATACTGAGTACTTATCCCAAAAGCTGGGGTCTTTGGGTTTATCAAACACTAAATTGTTAAGGTTAATGCCTAGGTTGTCCTGATAACCTATCCTGTGCCCCTGATCGACTGCTCTGTTTCTCAGCCAGTACCAAATGGTTTTGATGACCGCTGCTTTATAATATAGTTTTAGATCTGGTACAGCAAGGCCACCTTCATCTGCCTTTTTTTCATTAATTCCTTGAAATTCTTGACCTTTTGTTCTTCCAAATGAACTTTGCTACTATTTTTTCTAGATCTGTAAAATAATTTCTTGGGAGTTTGATTGGTATGGCACTAAATAAGTAAATTAATTTAGGTAGTATTGTCATTTTTATTATATTCGCCAGCCTACCCATTAGCACTTGATGTTTTTCTAATTGATTAAGTCTGACTTTATTTGTGTGAAAAGTGTTTTGTAGTTTAGTTCGTATAGTTCCTGACTTTTCCTTGGCAGATATATTTCCAAATGTTTTGTACTATTGACAGTTATTTTGAATGAATTTCTTAAAAACCCCATTTCTCTGAGTTAGATTTATAAAAATAAGAACCTTCCCTAGTTGATAAATAGTCAAAGGATATGGACAAGCAGTTTTCAGATGGAGATATCAAAACTATTTAAGGTCCCATGAAAAAATCCTCTAAATAACTATTAATTTGACAAATGCAAATTAAAACTGAGATATCAATTCTTAATTATTGAATTGGCTAACACATTGGAAATGACAAATGCTGGAGGGAATGTGGAAAACAGATACACTAATGCATTGGGGATAGAGTTGTGAATAGATCTAACCATTCTGGAGAACAATTTGGAATTATGCCCAAAAGGAAGTAAAACTGTGTTTACCCTTTGATCCAGCAATACTACTAGGTCTGTATACCATACAGTGCAAAGTAAAAGGAAAAGAATCTACATGTACAAAAGCATGTATAAAACAAGTTATATAATATGTGATGGAATACTACAATCAAGATGGTTTCAGAAAAATTTGAAAAGAACTATATGTACATATATATATATATATGTAGGTACATATTTTTATTTCTGGTGACATGGCTAATATGGAAATATATTTTACATGTATAACTGACATCATATTGCTGGACAGAGATAATATAGAATTCAAAATTAAAAAAAAATCTTAAAAATAAATGAAAAAATTTCATAGCCATCAGTTGTAATAAAACTGAGTTACCTGGATGTCTTAAATTTCTCTATACTGAATCCTATTGTTGGAACTATGTCTTGAGTTTGAGCCTATGAAAGAAAAAAGTAAAGTTATAAAAATTTCAACTATCTGAGACTTTTTTTAAGTTACATCAAAATATTCAATTTTAATAATATCTGCATTAACAAATCATACCTAGCTAAGAATGAATTATCTTTTGGTTAGTTGTTTTTATAGATACCTTATCGTAGTTTTTGTCTAATATTTGCTAATCTAAATAGCATTTTGAGTTTGAATCAACATATCATATCCCAAGCATTATTAGTGGGAAATATAGCTTTTTTAATGTCACTGCAGGAACAATTATCATCTTATTAGTGAGCTGTTTTTATGGTAAAAATATCTCCACATCAGATTTTCTTAACACAAATTTCTTTACTACAAAAACAAAACAAAAGAAAATCCTTCCTCCCATCAATCCATAAATTACAACAATGCTTCCATTAATAAAGAAAATATTCTCTAAAAATCTGCTTGTAAAGAGAAACTTACAGTCACACATAATGGTCAAAAATCACAATGTTTTCAAAAAACAAAGCAACAAGAACAAAAATTTTTGCCAGGATTATAAGCCACCATTATATCAAAATGTACTGAACAGCTGTGTCAGGCTTCTGATTTTGTGAATTCAAGATCAAATTCAATAATATTATGTATTGGTCAAACTGGCCATTATTCAAACT
This sequence comes from Myrmecobius fasciatus, assembly GCA_023553655.1. Lineage (NCBI taxonomy): Eukaryota > Metazoa > Chordata > Mammalia > Dasyuromorphia > Myrmecobiidae > Myrmecobius > Myrmecobius fasciatus. The sequence continues at coordinate 575,540 of JAJPUD010000385.1, read as the reverse complement.
GAGGTTTTTTTTTTTCTAATATTAAAAGCAGCAATTAAGAGTTATTTCATGAATTTTAAAGTGAAATTATTTGTGCTAATAATAGTATGGTAAGGAAAGCTGAAAAAAAGGTGGGGAGGGGGCTTTTTGAGGAGGGAGTTTTTTTGCTTTCAAAACAAGGAAGATCAACTTGATCTCTAAGTTATAGAGAGAAAAGAGAGCAGTAAAATGAATATTCCTCAATTACATTCTCAAAAAATCCAACCACTTTCTCCTAAATCTGCTTTAAAATTTCATCAAATGGGCAGCTAGATGGCACAGTGGATAGAGCACCAGCCCTGAAGTCAGGAAGACCTGAGTTCAAATCTGGCTCAGACACTTAACACTTCCTAGCTGTGTGACACTGGGCAAGTCACTTAACCCCTACCGTTCCAGCAAAAATAAATAAATGAAATTTCATCAAATGTTTTAGCCAAAATTTAACTATTCTGAATTTTATGATGCTGATCAAAGTGCTGTAATTATGAAGATTTTGATCTTGTATAAACCTTGTATAGCAGCGTATAGTATACTAGACTACTATAAAAATTATTTTATTTGCAACATACCTTATTAATAATATTTATTAATAGCAACATTAACAAAATATATTGTTGTCACAAGCTCACATTTATAATTTCTATAGAATTATTTTGGTCGAAAAATGCTTTATATATGAATGGAAAAGCATTGTCTATTATCTTTAAAGCACATACATACATATTCCACTTTCTCCATAATAACTCTGAGACAAAAACCACTAATACAGAGAAAATAAAATAGAAATTACATGTTTATCTTTAAATATTTTCTTTAAGTTTGGTCAGCCATTTTCCATTGGTAAGTTTTCTTATAATACTAAGAACTCTATTCAAAACAAAGCAAAACAAAGCAAACAGAACTCAGAAAAGCTTATCCCTTGGTATCTTAACAGTTTTCTAAGGATTGAGAGAAAATAAAAACGATTATTAAGAACAATGCTTTTAATTTGTTTTGGTTTTTTATCATACATTTATCATACTGTAGTGTTGTGATTCTAAAAAACAGATATCAGGCTACCTTTTACATGTAATTAACCATTAAAAATAAAATTCTGGAATTATTAATAAAATTCTTCATTTTTCCTTGGTACTTTGAAGGTTTCATGATCTTACTGAACTCTCTCTAACAATAATTAACAAGCATAAAACAATTTACTATGTGCCAGGCACGGGAGATACAAAGAAAATTACACACATCTTTATATCCAGAAGTTTACATTCTACTGAATATAAAAGCAGATAGCAACCTCTCTGTGCCCTCCCCTGCTATAAGTTTCAAATTAAAAAAAAATAAAGATGAATCATTCAAATTATGTCTATTATATTTAACATTCTATATGTTTTCTCTTTAGAATAGCAGATGGGGTAGTAGAATGAACATTGTAATAAGAGTCAGAAGATCTAGGTTTAATCCTGGTTCCTCTTTATTAACTAACACAAAAATGTTGGAATAAGAGAAAACATTCCAGTGGGCTCTCCTCCACAAATTCCTCCAAATAGAACTAGAAAATGCACTAGACTGAATTCTGAAAAGGAAATCTGAATCAAGTCACAGAGAGTCATTTGTCCAGCCCAGTTAGGCATAGGGAAGCAGGGAGGTCTGTGGACTGTGGGGTTTAGGGAGGGGTGGAAGCACACTCTGCAAACATTGTAGAAAGAGAGGCTTTGTATCAGCATTAAGACACTCAGACCATATTGGGGCTCTGTCAGATTCATACCAGGACACTACAATGAGGACAGCTACCAACTGGCAGCTTTGGAGTTCATTATGCATTCTAGGGCAAAAAAATTAGGGTGGAAGAAGAAGGAAACCTATGGTATACTGAGGTAGAGAGCCCCTGTCAAACAATTGATAAACATTTATTAAGTGCCTACCATGTGCCAGGCACTGTATTAAAGTGCTGAGTATATAAAAAAAAGGCAAAAGTAGTAGTGTTTGTCCTCAAGGAGCTTGCTTACATGTAATGGGGAAGACAACACACAAACAATATATATCAATTAAGTTTTGTTCATGATAAATTGGAAATAATTAACAGGGGAAAGGCACTACAATTAAGAGAGGTAGGAAAGGTTTTCAGTAAAAGATGGGATTTTAATTGCTACTTACAAGAAAATCAAGGAAGTCAATAGATAGAGCTAAGAAAGGAAAGCATTCTAGAAACAGCAGGAGAAACTGCCAAGAGCTGAGAGAAGGACTATATTGTTCATGGAATAGCCAAGAAGCCAATGACACTGGGTTGAAGAGTATGTGTCACAGTTAACAAGTAAGAAGAAGCTAAATTATGCAAGTCTTTCAGTGGTCAAACTGGAGGTTGCTCCTTAAAGTCAGAGAGAGACACTGGAGTTTTTTGGGTTAAAGGATAATATGATAGACCTGTGCTTTAGGAAAATCCCTTTAGTGGCTGAAAGGATGGATTGGAGTGAGGGGAGATTTGCAACAGGAATACCCAGCAGTAGATTATTATAATAATTCAAGCATGAGGGCCTGCTCTAGAGTGGTAGCAGTGACAGAGGAGAGAATGGGGAACATTCAAGAAATGCTGAAAAGGTGAAAATGACAGACCTTAGCTATATATTAAATTAAAAGGGGTGAGAGAGAGGAAGAAGCCCAGGATGATTCCTGGGTTGTGAGCCCAAGGGACTGGGATGGCGCTTTTACTCTTTACAGTAATAAAGTAGGAGGAAGATGATGGTAGGGGATGGGTTTAGAGGAAAAATGACTAAAAGTTGGGACACAGTAAACTGGACATTAAGTTCAAGATGTCTAAAAGGCAGTTGCAAGATTGAATGTTAATCAAAAGTTTGGCACAGGCTAGACAATCTAAAAGTTATCAGCATATATGGTAATTAAATCCATAAGAACTGATGTGATCACTAAATAAAATAGTATAGAGGGAAAAGAGAAAAGAGTCCAGGACCAAATCCTGAGTGACCCATATGGTTAGAAGATTAGATATGGATGTGTATCCAGTAAAGGAGATAGAGAAGAAATATTTAGATAGGTGTGAGAACCAGGAAAGCCTGGTGTTCTGAAAACTTGGTGAGAAGGTAACACCAGGGAGAAGAGAGAGAGAAAGTGTTAAAGAAACTAAGATTAAGAAAAATGAGGAGAAAAGGTCATTAGACTTAGCAATGAAGAGATCATAAATAATTTTTGGAGAGAACAGTTTCAGTGGAATGATAAAATCAGAAGACAGACTGTAAGAGGTTAAGAAGAGAATGAGAGAAGGAAAAAGTAGAAACATCTATTATACTGACCCTTTCAAGGAATTTAGTAACAAAGAGCAAAAGAGAAATAGGATGATAGTTAGCAGGGATGGAAGGATCAAATGAGATTTTTTTTCAGGATGGAAGAGACACGGGCATATTTATAAGTAGTAGATAATAAGCCATTCCACAGGGAGAGATTGAAGATTAGTGATATAGTAGGGATGATAACAGGGCAGAATTTATTGGAAGAGATGGGATGGAATAGGATCACCTGAACAGGATTAGCCTTTGGAAAGAGTAAAGCCATTTCCTGTAAGACAGGAGTGAAGAAGAGAACAAGAGAATGTTCTTGAGGGACAGAAGTGAAGAACAGAGGAGAAGAATGGTCTCATTTTTTTCTGTAACATATAAGGCAAGGCTCTACATTGAGAGTAGAGGGAAAGAGAACCATGGGAACTTTTAGGAGGGAAGGAAAGGAGAGGTGAAAAGTCAACAGATTGTGCTTGGATAAGGGGATTTTTAAATTCTTCAACAGAGAGGTAATGACAAGACAAGAGAATGGCCATCTTTGTGTGTCTGAGGTGAGGTAGAGTAGTAGTTCAGAAGTGAATAATTTGAGTGATAAGAGTAATACTTAACATGTATGATAAAGTCAAGTAAAAGGGCAGAAGAGGTAGGGAAGAGAGCCATGTATCCTATTAATTGAGGAAGGGGTGTGACCGACAACAGCTATAAGGATTTTGAATGGATGTCAGATATAAATAACATGAACTTGAAAAGGAAGAGCAGTTACTGAGTGATAGAGGTAGAGGGAAAACCTGGAAGTGGCAACATTGATATGGCTCAGACTCCTAGTTCAGAGTAGTGTTTTCCTTTCAGCATTTATTATCAGAATAACCAAGGCATGAATTCCAGGCTAAAAGGGAACCTAGAATTCTGTCTCTCTGAACCAGAAGAGCTTACTATCTGACTGACAGTGGTAAAGTCCTACAGTGGTCTACTTTTCTATACCTAGACTCAGGTCACGAACATGCAGAGCTCAAACCAAGGGGACAGCGATCACTTAACTCTGGTTCAAATCATTCTGGGGACACTGAAAGCTTATAGGTCTCCAGCCTGTGCCTGAGTTCTGGAATTATACAGTACTAAATATCCCAAGAAAGTAGCAGCTAGACTTCTTAAGACCTTCCTCTCAGAAGTGTAGCAAACCCCAGTCCTAACATAAAATATGAAATAAATTGGATGATGGGTAAAAAAAAAAAAAAAAAGAACCCATCATAATGAGCTATTCTAGAGGCAGAGATACTCAAGACAGAAAGGCAAAAGAAAATGACTAAAGAATCTATAAGTAATGCCTTAAAGAAAAACACAATCTGGGTATAAACTAAACTAATATTTCTGGAAGAGACAAAATAAGAGAGTTTTTTTTGTTTTTAATAAATAGAATAAGAGATCTCATTTGAGAAAAAAAAAAACTGGAAATGAAATGAGAACAATAGTAGAAAGAATTAGAAAGGGAGTTTGGGACTTAGCACAAGAGGTGCAAAATCTTGCCCAAGCAACAAACTCTCTAAAAAGAGATGGTCCAAACAAAAGTCAATGATTTCATTAGATAACAGAAAATATTAAAATAGTTAAGGCTGAAAAAAGAGGAAACTGTTAAATATCAGCAGTAATAACTAACCTAGAAAATAGGCTGAGGAGGACAAAAATTAAGAATTATGGACTGTTTGAATGCCATTAACAAAAAAGATATTATTTTAAGAAATCTTAAGAGAAAACTGGTTAGACCTCTTAGAACCAGAGGGCCAAGTGAAAATATAAAGAGTCCACCAGTCACCTCTGGATGAAATCCTAAAACAGAAACTCCAAGAAACAGCATAACCAAAATCCAGATGTAAAAAATAAAACAAATAACTATACAACCTGTGGTTAGTTGATTCATTTCTACAGACTTTATATTTTCTCATCTGGAAACTGATGGGGTCTATTTCTCTGTACAAACATAAGATATTCACAGTATCCACTCAAAGCCCTATTTTAATTAAATACTGTTCAGAATAAGTGATATGTAGGTAGGGTACAGTCTGCTAGTCCTGTATGTTGCAAAACTGTTTAGTTTATGATTCTCCTTAAAGTTATAGAAATACAACAGCTGAAAATTCATGAAATCTCAAAACAGATGAAATGTTAACAACCTAAAGCATTTTACTTAAATGCCAACAAAAAGGTAATGAAACACTAGTAAGGACAATGATAGACAAAAGGAAGAGTGCTAAGTTTGGAAAAGGAACTGGAAGACAGTAAGTCTGAAGCCAAAAGAAAAGGGGTATGTCGAGATGGACCAGCTGGAGGTTTTATGACTCCTTTGGAATGCTAGCCCAATTATTCCTGATGGTCAGGAAGTGAGGGGAAGAGTTGCTACTGAGGCAGAACAATTAAGGGAAACTGAAACAGAGCAATTGAGGGAAACTGAGACATGGAACTGTGGCACACAAGAGAGGTCCTATCCAAGTGTCTCAAAGAAGTAGAAAAAGAGAAGACTATAGGAAAGGCTAAATGGAAAACCTGGGGAGGAACAGCTCCACCCATGAAATTGGGAGCCATAGGGAGGCCAGACAAAGTTTGGCTGGTGACCTTGTAAAGCCCTCTCTCACTCAAATCTAATTCACTTGCACGTCATGGCATCAGCTCTCTGATGTTCTTTTTTTCAAAATGAAGGACAAATAATAACACCCACAACTACTACTGATGACAACACTTTTATGTCTGATAACACCTAACTAAATGAAATTTTTACCTTTTAGGGGGGAAAGGAAGTTTATCTTCATCACTTTTGCATTGCTTTGTAAAAATTTTCTGATCCCCATTACAGCATTCCTTTCATGCTTCCCTGTATCACAGAGATAAGCCTAGGTTCTTGAATGCCAGATTAAGCATATAAAAATTCTAGAAATTCCCACTATGATGCTAAAAATGCTGAGCATTAGCTGGCTTATGTTCACAATATTAAATGCAGAAGGATGATTTTTTTGCCCACAACTCTTGAAATAGATAGATACTTAACAAAATCTATCCCATTTTCTGGTATTATTTTTATAATATTCTTCATATGTGCTAAATCACAAACATTAGTAAAAATAAATCATTATTTTTGTGAATTGGGTTTGATTAGGGAAAAAAAGAACTACTCTGCTATCCTATTCCACCCCATTCTATATGATCATTGATTTATATCAGAGGAGAAATAGAATATAATTAGAAAGTAAAAAAAACAAACAAACAAAAAAAACCAAACAAACCCTAAAATCATTTTGGATTCAAAGGTTTTAACTGGAAGCAGTAATTAACCTCATTCTCAGTTTTTAGATTTTTCAAAAGCAAAGAAAATTTTAAGTTCATTTTTAAAAGCTTTTGTTTGCTTCTTTCTCCTGGATCTCATTTAAATGGTGTCAAAGGTGTGATAGTAGTATCAACATAAATGGTGCCAGAGAGGATTATCAAATAGTCCATTGTTACAATAATGGAAACAATGGCTTCACTTAAGGAAAACAAAGGCTAAAAGAAAAATGCTAGGGGCAGCTAGGTGTCCCAGTGGATGGAGCACAAACCTAGGACCACAGTTCAAATCTGATCTCAGACACTTAATACTTCCTAGCTGTATGACCCTGGGCAAGTTACTTAAATCCAATTGCCTCAGGAAAAAAAAAAAGCTAGTAAATTATAAATGTCTATTTGAATGCAAAGGTCTAGGGTCTACATAGTATGATTTTGATGAGATGACACAAAAATACATGACACTAATTTAAAAACAGCTCAATAAAAACTAAATGACTAGCAGACTGTGATAAATGACTGTCTCTCTGACTTCTTGTACCATTTAAGAGGCCTAGGAAACTATAATTCCAGGTGGAAAAAAAAGGTCCCTTAGTTTGGAAGGGCTTATGAAGTGGGTGAATTATAAGATGTTTCCCATCTTAGTTACTTGTACTACAAAGGAAGTCTAATACAATCTAAAATCATTCTGAATCCAATAAAGAACATATATACCAAGTATCCCTGGACTCAAGACTGACCCAAGGCTTGTCAAAACTTCAGGGATCATTGTTTTTGTGATCACATCAATTAATGTGATCTGGTAATTGGACCAATACCAATTTAAACCAAAGACATAAGGAAAAACCTTAGGATACTATATCTGTTATAAACTTGGCACAGTGTTTTGCACTTAAGGTATGCAATAAAAATCTGTTGAAGAATAATGCTGTCCTAATACCATGTTTTACCTATAGGCTTAATAGGTTTAATGCCATTTTTGGTCAGCTTAGAAAATCACATCAAACTAGTAAATTCAATAAAATTACATTGATATAAGAATTTTGTTTGTTTTATATAGTCGTATTCTAATGTTTTATAAAAAACTTAAGATACTTAAAATCTATCCCATTTGCTGGTATTATTTTTATAATATTTTTCTTATGTGCTAAATCACAAATATTAGTAAAAATAAATCATTATTTTTGTGAATTGGGTTTGATAAGGGAAAAAAAGAACTACTCTTCCATCCTATTCTACCCCATTCCATCTGATCATATCCCTATAATGCTACTTCCCTACAGAGACTTTATGTGAGGGTAATGGGATAAAGAATGGAAGTCTAGGTAAGAATGGATAAATGTGTCAATCACTCAAGTATCTTAGTCTAAGGCTCAAAGTCTAGTATGAGGTTAAAATCCAGAAGCCTTATTTTTGTTCTTCAATCAAACCATAGGGCCAGCCCTAGCTGGCTGGTTGTGAATGTCTCCCTTCAACTATTAAGTTAGTCACATGTATCTTATATTGTTTTATCAGTTCTAGAAAAAGCCCTTGCCAGATGATATGCTACAACTGATATCAACAAGTTAGGAACCCTGTTCACTGCTATATAAGTTGGGAGACAGTAGGCTTTCTTGGTCTAAATCCTATCTTTAAATTTCTAGTTCTTGGCTCTAGCTGATTCCTTTATCACCATTGGCAATCCCCTGTTGGGAAAGGCAGCAACTGGTTTCTTTATATTATAAATCTGGCTAGTGTAGGAAGAAGGGAATGTCATCAGGAAGAAAGGAATAAATGGCATTCAATTAGTGTAGTCTTCTCATAAAAAACAGAACATTCATTTTGTCTAGTCGTAGAGTTGTGAGTGTAAAGTTCATTTTTAATGACTGAGAGTGCCTTACTTGTAGAACTTCATTATGTTGGTCACTACTTAGGCACTTTCCTACTAAATCCAATTCTTCAGTAAGCAAGATAATGGGAGGAAGAAAAGATGAAACCGAAATAAACAAGTTTAGGAAATTAGAGAGAATTTTTTAAAAGTAATGGCTGAAGTTATATTGTGGTCATTTAAAAATCTTTTTTTAATACAAAAAATTGGTAGTTGGCTATATACAAAAAATTTTAAGCAATAGCTTAGTAAATAGTATATTACTTTATGTCCCAGTAGAGAGGTATTCCGCACTTATCTCAAGGTGGTATGATAGGAAAAGGAGCACTACACTAAGAGTTGGGAGATCTATATCATAATCTTGGCTTTGTTCACTGTATAGCAATGGAAATTTTGGCATATCATTTAACTATGATAGGAATCAGTTTCCCAAAAAAAATGATTAGAAAAGGATAAAACTCTTCAGACTTTGGAATTATGACATCAAATAATATAAAGTTCCAGTTATACATGCTAACTTTCCCCAATTACAGATAAATGTTAAAGAAATTTAGAAAGCTACTTACATTTGAAGGTTTGAGTTTGTTAATGATGGTTGTTTTGCCACTGTTATCTAGCCCAAGGCACAGAACATGAACTTCCTTCTTCTTCAGGCCAAGTAAACCTGACAGCTTATCCAGCAATCCCATAATGATGACTCAAATTTTCACAAACTAGCTGTGAGTGCACAAATGAACACAAAACTGTTATAAAAGATACTCCAAGTATACACTGAGTACATACATGGGTCAAGAATATGAAGATTGGAGGGACAATGGAAAAGGCAATGTTGCTACAGTTTGTAATCAGTAAATAGAATATAAGCGGATTACAGCAAAGGAGTCTTGTCTGCAAAGCAGATTGACTGCTTATAAACCTGGGCACACAGGATAATGAATATCCTTAGAATTGCTAGACAGATTTCATATAGTATAGTATATGAAATACAGATATAGTATATCATATGGATCAGACTCAGGACTGCTTTGCTGTTTTATTATAAATTTGAATAGAGTCTATCAGTTAACAGTGACAACAAAGGGTTAAAATTTAGAACCTATGAAAAATGTGATGACTGAAATAAGCAACTTATAAAAGTGGAAAAAAAAACCTTGTTAATCATCATTTGAAAAAAATGTTCAACCTCATTAATAACAGACATAAAAATTAAACCAAATTTTAGGAATTATCTCACAATCCATCAAATTGTTAGAAATAATTAAAAACAAGAAATCAATGCTAGTTGGATTGTAGATTAAAAAAGTATGTTCACATACTGACAATGTTCACACATTCAAACAGGTAGTTTTTTTTTTTTTTAAATATGGTGCTACATAGCAAAAGTTGCACACAAAAAATAACCTTTTGTACCAATAATTCTATTTTTGGAAATATACACTGAAAATGTAATCAACAACAACAAACTGAAGATTCTTATAGCATCATTTTCTTTTTTTTTTTATTAAAGCTTTTTATTTGCATAACATATGTATGGGTAGTTCCTTAGCATTGATCTTTACAAAGCTTTCCATTACAAATTTTCCCCCCAGTTCCCTCCCCTCCCCTAGATGGCAGGAAGTCCACTACATGTTAATTATATTAAAATACTTGACAAGTCGAATACATGTATACATATTTCCACACTTATCATTGTTGTGCAAGAAAAATCGTATCTACAAGAAAAAAAAATCAGAGAAAGGAAACACAATGCAAGCAAACATCAATAGAGAGCATGAAAATGTTATGTTGTGGTCCACCTTTCATATCCCTCTCTCTGGGTGTATATGGCTTTCTTCACTGAACAATTGGAACTGGTTTGAGACAGTTCAATGTTGCAGAGAGCCATGTCCATCAGAATTGATCATCATGAAATATTGTTGTTGCTGTGTATAATGATCTCCTGGTTCTGCTCATTTCACTCAGCATCAGTTCACACAAGTATCTCCAGGCCTCTCTGAAATCGTCCTGCTGGTCGTTTCTCACAGAACAGTAATATTCCATAACATTCATATACCACAATTTATTCAGCCACTCTCCAACTGATGGGCATCCATTCAGTTTCCACTTTCTAGCCACTACAAAAAGGGCTGCCACAAACATTCTTGCACATGTGGGGCCCTTTCCTTCCTTTATGATTTCTTTGGGATATAAGCCCAATAGAAACACTGCTGGGTCAAAGGGTATGCACAGTTTGATAGCTTATGAGCATAGCTCCAAATTGCTCTCCAGAATAGTTGGATCCGTTCACAGTTCCACCAACAATGTATTAGTGTCCCAGCTTTCCCACATCCCCTCCAGCATTCAATATTATCTTTTCCTGTCATTTTAGCCAATCTGACAGGTGTGTAGTAGTACCTCAGAGTTGTCTTAATTTGCATTTCTCTGATCAATAGTGATTTGGAGTTTTAATTTTGGGGTTTCTTTCCGGAGGTGATCGGTGAATTCTTTCAATGGTGATTTTGCCTTCTGATTCTACAACCTCAGGGCACTTTTCTTTCAGGATTTCCTGGAAGATAGTATTTAGATTCTTTTTTTCATCATGGCTTTCAGTCCAATAATCCTTAGATTGTCTCTCCTAGATCTATTTTCCAAGTCAGTTGTTTTTCCTAGGAGATATTTCATATTTTCTTCTATTTTTTCATTTTTTTGTTTGACTGATTCTTGAAGTCTTGTACATGTTCAATTCTTATTTTTAAAGTGTTGTTTTCTTCAGTTAAGCTCCTTTTGTAACTGGTCAATTTGTTCATTGCACTCTTTTTCCACTTCACTAATTTTGTTTTTCAATAAAGTGGTATCTTTTTCATATCTCTTTTGCAGGGCATTATATCCTTCTTCCACTGATCTCAGTTCATTACCCCATTTATCATCCAGCTCTCTTTTGAGATTCTTTATTCAATCTTCCAGAAAGGCCTTTTGAAAAGGGGACCAGTAATGGCCCTTGATGGCTTCCTCTGGAGTTGTTTTGTCTACAGGAACCTCAGGATCTGGGGTCTGCCCTTCTTTCTCTCGATAGAAGCTGTCTATGGTGAAAACTCTCTTCTGCTTCTTCATTTTTTTAGACAGCGTGGGGCTCGTGAAGCTTTGGCTGCGGTAGTTTGCCCTGGGGCAATTCCGGTAATTAACTTAAGGTGCTGGGCCGGTAGGGCTAGGACTTTGCCCGATTTATTCCTTAAAAAAAGGCAAATCTGCCAGAACACCTGTCCCCAATCAGGGCAGAGTATCCTGCGTGCCTCAGATACATCCCAGGTGTTTGGAGTTTGGAGTTTCTGCCAGGCTGAGCTGAGTCCCACCCTCAGTTCCAGACTGTACCAAGCAAACTGTTTACCCCTCTGCCCGAGTGAAACAGACCTGATATGAAGTTCTTCAGAGGTAACTGCAAGCAGTGTCCAAATATTTCTGGATTTGTTGACTTAAAGATCAGTTCAGAGGCTTATTTTATTGTTGATTTGAGAGAAGGTCAGAGGAGGACACAGAGAGTCATGTTTTCATTCCGCCATCTAGCATCATTTTCTAATTGTAAAAACAAAAATTTAAATAAAACTGGAAGCAAGCTAAACATTCAATGAGAGAATGGAATATAAAAATTATGGAGAAACCGTAATTAAATATATACGGTGGAAAAAAACAAATTTAAACGGACAGAGTACATAAGAGGAAACAAGGATAAACAAAAATGGATACACACATAAAGGAGTACAACAAATACTTACAAAGAGTAATCTATAAGTCCTAACATTTTATAAACAGAAATTCATTGAACAAATAGCCGTAAGGCAAGTTTGGTTGTATTGATGCTTAAAAAAAGGGTGAAATCAGAGAAAGAAACCAATTTACCTATTGAATATTGATGCAAAAATCTTAAATAAAATATTAGCAGCATTACAGAAAGTCATCCCCAGGATAATAATAGACTATGACCAAGTAAGATTTCTACCAGGAATGCAGAGTTACTTCAATATTAGGAAAACTATCAGCATAATTGATTATATCAATAACCTAACTAACTTAAATCAACTGATTATTTCAATAGATGCAGAAAAAGCATTTGCTAAAATCCAACATCTATTCCTACTAAAAACACTAGAGACTATAGGAATAAATGGACTTTTCCTTAAAATGATCAGTACTATCTATTTAAAACCATTAGCAAGCATCGTATGTAATGGGGACAAAGGAGAACCCTTCCCAGTAAGATCAGGAGTGAAACAAGGCTGCCCACTGTCACCATTACTATTCAATATTGTATTAGAAATGTTAGCTTTGGCAGTAAGAGAAGAAAAGGAAATTAAAGGAATTAGAGTAGGTAACGAGGAAACCAAATTATCACTCTTTGCAGATGATATGATGGTATACTTACAGAACCCTAGAGACTCAACTAAAAAACTACTAGAAACAATTCACAGCTTTAGCAAAGTTGCAGGTAATAAAATAAATCTACATAAATCATCAGCATTTTTATATATTATCAACAAAGTTTAGCAGCAAGAGATACAAAAAGAAATTCCATTCAAATTAGCTGTTGATAGTATAAAATATTTGGGAATCTATCTGCCAAGGGAAAGTCATGAACTATACAAACTAAACTACAAAACACTTTCCACACCAATAAAATAAGATCTAATCAGCTGGAAAAATATCAAGTGCTCATGAGTAGGCCGAGAAAATATAATAAAAATGACAATACTACCTAAATTAATCTACTTATTTAGTTCCATACCAATCAAACTCCCAAGAAATTATTTTATACATCTAGAAAAAATAGTAGCAAAGTTCAACTGGAAGAACAAAAGGTCAAGTATTTCAAAGGAATTAATGAAAAAAAAAATGCTGATGAAGGTGGCCTTGCTGTAGCAGATCTAAAACTATATTATAAAGCAGTGGTCATCAAAATCATTTGGTACTGGCTAAGAAATAGAGTAGTCAATCAGTGAAACAGGATAGGATCACAGGACAAACTAAGCAATAACTATAGCAATCTAGTGTTTGACAAACCCAAAGACCCCAGCTTTTGGGATAAGAACTCACTATTTGACAAAAATGGCTTGGAAAATTGGAAATTAGTATGGAAGAAATTAGGGCTTGACCCACAGCTAACACCACATATCAAGATAAGATATTTAGACATAAAGAATGATATTATAAGCAAATTAGAGGAACATAGGATATTTTACCTCTCAGATCTGTGGAGAAGGAATGAATTTGTGTCCAAAGAAGACCTGGAACTCTTAATTGAACACCAGATAGATAATTTTGACTATATTAAGTGAAAAAATTTTTGTACAAACAAAATCAATGCAGACAAGATTAGGCAGGAAGCAATAAACTGGGAAATCATTTTCAAATTTAAGGGTTCTGATAAAGGCCTCACTTCTAAAATATATAGAGAATTGACTCAAATTTTAAGAATTCAAGCCACTCTCCAACTGGTAAATGGTCAAAGGATATGAACAGACAATTTTTCAGATGAAGAAATTAAAACTATTTCTAGTCATATGAAAAGGTGCTACAAATCTCTGTTGATCAGAGAAATGCAAATCAAGACGACTGAGATAGTATTATACACCTGTCGGATTGGCTAAGATGACAAGAAAAGATAATGATGAATTTTGTAGGGGATGTGGGAAAACTGGGACACTGATGCATTGATGGTGGAGCTGTGAATGGATTCAACCATTCTGGAGAGCAATTTGGAACTATGCTCAAAAAGTTATCAAGCTGTGCATACCCTTTGACCCAGCAGTATTTCTATTGGGCCTACATCCCAAAGAGATCTTAAAGGAGGGAAAGAGTCCCACATGTGCAAGAATGTTTGTGGCAGCCCTTTTTGTAGTGGCTAGAAACTGGAAACTGAATGGATGCCCATCAATTGGAGAGTGGCTGAATAAATTATGGTATATGAATGTTATGGAATATTATTGTTCTGTTAGAAATAACCAGCAGGATGATTTCAGAGGCCTGGAGAGACTTGCATGAACTGATGCTAAGTGAAATGAGCAGAACCAGGAGATCATTATACACGGCAACAGCAAGACTATATGATAATCAGTTCTGATGGATATGGTTCTCTTCAACCATGAGATGTTTCAAACCAATTCTAATGTTCAGTGATGAAGAAAGCCATACACACCCAGAGAGATCTGAGTGTGGACCACAACATAGCATTTTCACTCTTTCTGTTGATGTTTGCTTGCATTGTTTTCCTTCTCAGGTTTTTTTTTTTCTTGTAGATCTGATTTTTCTTGTACAGCAAGATAACTGTATAAATATGAATACATATATTTGATTTGTCATATATTTTAACATAATTAACATGTATTAGACTATTTGCCATCTAGGTGAGGGGGTGGGGAAGAAGGAGAGAAAAATGTGGAACAGAAGGTTTTGCAAGGGTCAATGTTGAAAAATTACCCATGCATATGTTTTGCAAATAAAAAGCTTTAATAAAAACTCTGAAGCTTTGTGAAATGAGGGCATTAGATTTCATTTCGTTTTTAGAAACATTCATTCTTTTTTAAAACTCTTGCTTCAATTTTTTCTAAGAATTCTAGTTGAATTTGTGCTTAAGCTGTGTTTTTTTTTTTTCTTTGAGGCTTTATTTACACGTTTTGGGATCATTTTTTCTTCAGAGTTCGTATATTCAGTGTTCCTATCACCATAATAGTTTTTCTTTTTTTTTTTTTTTTGACAAATTTCAATTTCCCAGTACCTTCTGACTTTAGACTTTATATGAAGACCAGGATCTACGCACTGCCATCGGAAGGTCTAGACTCAATTGATGGTTGCTATCTTGAGATTAGTGAGAATTGAATTATTTTAGACTCTCAGGCATACTTAGGCAAAATCTCAGCGCTCTCAACATGCAGGGAAAAGTTTGATTGGTACCCTACCATCCACTCAATCTGAATATGCACAACAATTTGCTGTTGCTGCTGGACTAAGACACTGTGATCCAGGAGGAAAGTTCTACTGGTTGAGAGTGACAGAATTGTAGACTTCTTTAAAATCTATTTCCTGATTTCTTTCCTGATTATTCCTCTACAAGTTTCAGAATGTACTAGATGCTAGTATTGATAGTATCTCTGGTCACAAGTTTCTTCTTCAGGTCATTCTGGATTGTAACTCAGAATTGGTACTGGGCAACAAACCTGCCAGTTAATGGCAAGTTACCATACAAGATCATTGTACAGTACCAATCAAATTACCAGAGAATATTTTACAGAACTAGAAAAACTAATAAAATTCAGAAGATGAGGGGAAAAAAGGAAAAGAATCTCAAAGGGATTTTAAAAGAATGGAGGTCTGGGGATACAAAAAATTGTAAAGGTCAATCTCTGCTCTGAAGCAGTTCATAGTCTAGTGGGAGAGAAAATATGCAAAGATGTATATATATGTATATGTATATTGGTATATGCACTGCAAGCAAATGGGGATTTTATATTTGATCCTGAACATGGTAGGAATGTACTACTGGAGTAGGGGAATGGCATAGTCAGAACTTTGCTATAGGAAGATAATTTTGTAGCAGTATAATATATATAAAATATAATAGTATAGTATTGTAGTAGTATAATAGTAGTATAGAATGTGGTAAAGTTGTATAATAGAATCAGGATTTTTGTGATTTAACTTTTTCCCATATAACCTGATTAGTTGCAATTTCCTTGATATAGCTTTCTAGTCTGGGGGCATTTTATGCCCCTGACATTTGTTAGCTAGTAAGTTAGTTAGACATTTAGTTAGTGGTCCCTGGGCCACTAACATTATGGATGCCTGAGAGTTCCATATCCTGATGACACATGTTAAGATGGAGATGTGAGGGACCATCAAACATCCCAGAAAATCTAAGGGCCACTGTATTTCTGTTCATATTCTTTTTTTTTTTTTAATAAAGCTTTTTATTTGCAAAACATATGAGTGACTTTTCAGCAATTCTGTTCATATTCTTACTGTTAAGTCGAAGTAAATTTCCTTTAGGAAAGGTTGAGTGACTTACTTCAAACCTGAACTAAGAGAGTGCTGGCCTTGGAGTTGGAGCTGCCCCGCCCCCTGACACCTCCAAAAAAAAAAAAAAAAAAAAAGCAGGGAAGGCCTTGTGGGAGGTTGCTCCACTTAAGGGGATGAAGGCCTTCATCACAGTAATGGTGATATGAGAGGGACGAAGAGAATATATTATAGAGATAAATTTAATAGACCTTGGCAACAGGTTGAATATAGGAGAGACCGAGGAGTCTTGAATGACATTTCCTAATCACAAACTTGAATGAAGAGAAGAGAGAAGAGAAGGAGAAGAGAAAGACGAATAGTAGAAAAAGGAGGAAGAAGAGGAGGAAGAAAAGCATAAGAGGAAGGAGGAGGAGAAAGAGGAGGAGGAAGGGCAGGGAGAGAACGAGGAGAGGAGGAGTTAAAGAAAGAAAAGGAAGAGAAAGAGAAAGGGAACAGGAGAAAAAGAAAGAGAAGCGGAGGAGAAGGAAAAGGAAGAAAATGGAGGAGAAAGGGAAGGAGAAAAGGAAATGATGGGGGAGCCGACTTCTCCCCAACTCACCCTTTCACTCACGCGCGATTCACCACCGGGGAGCGGGGCGGGAATCTTCCGTGTCTCTGGTCCGAGCACGATTTCCTCAGCGTTCAGGTCCTGTCCGATCCCACCTAAGAAGTCTTTCCCGTGGGCTGGAGCGATTCATCCACCCAGGTCTATAGGGTCGGGGAAACCAAAACTACTACAGAATCCCTGGAGAGATAGAGGAGGATTTAGCGGTAACGTAGGCGTCCCCTAGGCAACCGAGGCCCCTTCCGGCACTGAGGCTCCGCCCTCCCCGGCTCCTCCTTTCTGCTTCCTCTTACTGAACACAGGAATTAGCTTAGTCCCGGCAGCCCAGGATGAATTTTTTGGGGGGAAGGTCAGGTCCCCGGGGGCGTGATTGACGAGGTGGGCGGTAAGGAGGGAGTGCGCATGCTTGACTGATGAAGCGTCAGAAAACCTCTCAGCTTTCAAGCGGACAATTCCTGTCCTGGAATTGGTTGATATGGGTAGCTGGGCGTGGAGATGGGAATAGGTATGGTTGCAGCAGCCTCACGGGAAATGTAGTCCTTTTCCTTCCTCCTAAGTAATTTGTTTCTGAACCTCTGGGAGCATCTTTAGTTGCCGTGATTTCTCCCTGCTCCCCGTTTGCCCCACTTAAAGTTAGATGCCTTTCTTTGCCCGGAGCAGGCCGCCGAGTTTGTGTGGGCTTCCTTCTGTAGGAACTGACATTGGGGGGTTTGTCATTCCTTGCCGGTGACTTTTCTACATTAATGCCGCTCTTCCAAGAATAGGGCAGCCTGAAGCTGGGGTTCGAAGCACATGCTTTGAGTGATGGTTGGCAGCTCCTGGCTGCTGGGGGCAGTTTGCAAAGTTTTAACTTTGCATTTTTCCTTTAAGACAGGTTGGGGGGAAATCTAATCCCCACATTTTTGCTTTAAAAAGCAAAGGAGCTAGAACCTTTTAGTCCTTTCTTGCTTTTGGGGGAGATGGGAACAGGACCTCGTTTAACTCAGAATCCTGAAATTCTGACGCAGAGATAATACTTATCACAGATCAATTTTATGTCAAATCTGTCAGGAACTTTGCTTGACTAGTACTTACTGATAGATCGTGCAACTGTTACTATCCTTCTTACAAACTTTCCCTTCCCGTAAATGTTGTCTTGTTACTACACTTTATTCCATAGCGATCTCATCTGTTCTGTGTATCCCTCGGCAATTTATAATTTTAGAGAGTTGCCGAAGTGCTAAGTATTTAAGTAATTTAACTTGCAAACCTCTATGCAAAAGACCCTAAAATTTATAAAAGCCACTCATATCTTTCTCCTAAGCTGTGGTCCCACATCTCCAACTTTCTGCTAATCATCAAGTTCAATATGTCCACAAAAAGGAATTTACTTCTGGTTCAAATTCTTATTTGTCTTCGATGATGATCATCATCATATCACTTCAGATTAAAAGTTGTCATTTTTTTTACTCCTCTCTCCTGCATCCTGTCTCATATGCAATAAATTGTAAAATAAATAAAATAAAATAAAATAAATAAAAATAAAAAATCTCTCTTTTACCTTTGCAATATCTCATATCAATCTTGCTTTTTTTTTAAAAAAAAAATTAAATTATTTTTTACTACTCACACACATTAGCATCACCCTAATGATCAGATCCTCTTGCTTGGATTACCATAACCTAAATGGTGTCCTATCTTTTACTTTCTTCTTTAACCTTTACCCAGTTACCAAAAAAATATGGCCACGTTATTCCCCTTCTCAAAAAAATAACAGTGACTCACTGTTGTCTGTAGGATAAAATGCAATTTCCTCACCCTGACTTTTAAGGCTTTTTATAATCTGATTCTATCCTACTTTCCTAGGCTTAGTTCACATTATTGCCCCTGACATTACCAAACTAGCCTAACAATTGTTATCTAAACTTGGTGTGCCATTTTTTGGTTTTGTACATTTTCTGCAATCTCTCTCCTCACCTCTAACTTCCAATTACCTTATCTTCCTTTAGGGGTAGGTAGATGAGCAGTGGTTAGACTAAGCCTGGAGTCATGAAGACCTGAATTGAAATGTAGTCTAGGACAGTAGCTCTATGATCCTGGGCAAGTCACTTAATAAAGTAGATCACATTTTTTTTGTAGTCCAAATGATTGAAAAGTTAAGAAAGTACAAGATATCATTGTTTATTGTTTATTGACTATAATAAAGCATTTGATTCAATACAGCAAAATATTATCTTAAAAGCTTTCTAAAGAGAT
Organism: Myrmecobius fasciatus; assembly: GCA_023553655.1. NCBI lineage: Eukaryota > Metazoa > Chordata > Mammalia > Dasyuromorphia > Myrmecobiidae > Myrmecobius > Myrmecobius fasciatus. The sequence continues at coordinate 556,246 of JAJPUD010000385.1, read as the reverse complement.
ATTTTTATGTGTGTAAAAATCATGTAAAATTCATTGAAAGATAAAACAGCAGAGATGATTTTGTTCAGTAATGCTCTGATTATAAATAGCAAGTGGAGTATAGTACAGGGGGAATGCATAATTATCAGAGGTATCTGCTACCATCTTGGAGATTTTCATTGCATTGGAAGAGGTAATTCCACTTTATCAGGTCCTCCAGATGCTCCTGTTGGCAGATAATTTTATGTTGTTTGTGTTATTCTCTGGAACACTGCAGAGTCTTCTACATAACTTCCATAATTACTCAAAATAGTTGACTTAACTAGCAAAAATCTAGTTGGTGAAAAATTCACTTTTTCCAGATAATTATTTACTGTTGTAAAAATAACTAATGGACCTAGTCCATGCTCTTGTATGATCACTGTACATAGCTAATCAGTTTCATCCAAAATTGAATAGGGGAAGAGAGGGGTTGGATGGTCTTTATGAAACTGTGCTTTTAATAACCCCCAGAATCACCCTGAAAACAAAGACATTTAAAAAATAATAGCATTCTTCCACTGATAATAAATGTCTGATTAGATTATCACAGTCTTTGAATAACTGAAAGTGAGGTTATCTAAAGCATAATGCAGAGATGCATTTCAGGTGTAATGGACTTTATATGTATGAAGGTATGTAAAAATTGAAATGAAAGATATCAGAGAAATGAAAAAAAAAGAGGAACTAATATAGTAAAAACAAGGTAGATATCCCATGTAATATATTGGTACTTATAGAATAAAAAAGATGTAGAGCAGAGGTATCGGTCTCAAATTCCTGAGTACAAGGACCATGCAATTAATATGTAATTAGAAAATAGTTAACAAAATTAATAAAAATATAATACAATGCAGAAATATAAATTTTTAGATTTTTAAGTCAATATGTTACCTACAGGGATCTATTTTTATTTGAGTTTGAATACTAGTTTTGAGAAATGCTGGAAGAAAACAAGTGCATTAATGCATTGTCAATCTGTGAATTAGTCATTCTGGAAAGCAATTTAGAACTATACTTCCCAAAATCTATTAAACTGCATATTCTTTGACTTAACTAAACCACTATCAGGTTTATATCCCAAAGAGATCAAAGGCAGATCAGAAAATACAAAAAATATTTGTAGCAGTTCTTTATTTTTTTGGTGGCAAAGAACTGGAAAATGAAGGCATACTAAATGATAGGTTAAAGGCTGAACAAGAGATCATAAAAGAGGGAAAAGGACTCACATATGCAAAACTGTAACATCCCTTTTTGTAGTGGCAAGGAATTGGAAATTGAGTAGATGACCCTCAGGGAATGTTGAATAAGTGATGGTATATAAATATAATAGAATATTAGTGTTCTATAAGAAATGATGAGTAGGATGATTTCAGAAAAGCTTAGAGAGACTTATATGAACTTATATTGAATGAAGTGAGAAGAACCAAGAGAACATTGTATACAATAACAAGATTATATGAGGATCAACTGTGATTGACTGGGCTCTTCTCAACAATGCAGTGATTCAAGGCAATTCCAATTAATATGGGATAGAAAATGCCATCTGCTTCCACAGAGAGAACTATGGAAACTGAGTGTGGATTGAAATATGGTATTTCTCCTCCCTTACTCCAATCCACTTTTTTTTTTTTTTTTTGGTTTCCTGTTTTTTTTTTTCTTATAGTTTTTTTCCCTTTTAGTATTTTTCCTGCACAACATGACAAATGTGGAAATATGTTTAAAAGAATTGCATATATTTTAATCTATATCAGATTACTTGGTGTCTTGGTGGGGGTAAGGGAAGAAGAAAATTTGGAACACAAAGTTTTACAAAAATGAATAATGAAAACTATATATGTATTTGGAAAAATAAAATATCATTGAAAAATTTAATACTAATAAAAAAGAAAAACCTTTGAAGGTTTTTCATATGAACTGATGCAAAGTAAAATAAGCAAAAGCAGGAAAACAATTTATACAATAATATCAACACTATAAAGAGAAATGACTTTGAAAAACTTAGGAATTTTGATAAACAGAATAGAATGGAACCAACCACAGTTCCAAAAGATTCATGATGAAATATGCTATACATTTTCAGTTAGAAAGGTGATAGACTTAGAATATAAATTAAAGCATATTTTTCAAAAAAATTGCTAATGCATGAATTTATTTTGCTTAATTATGTGGCTTTCCATCTTATTTTCAGTGAATGGAGGAAGATGAGGTGAGTGGGAGAAATATAATCCTAAAAATAAAATATTAAAAAATACAAAAGGGCTAGATAAAGTCCTTTTTCTCCTTGTATGCAAGGGTGGAACCCATCTAGAGGACTTATGGGAGAGTATTCATAAAAGTTGCTTGTGATGATGAGCATGGATGAAGATAATATGTATCTGGAAAGGGGTATCAACACTAATAAAATCATAGATCCTTCTGAGCATTGAAGTATACCTGGTGCCTGTTACAGTCTATTATACATAGTAGGGGCTTAATAAATGGATTTATTTGTTTAAATTGCAACCAGCATTCTTTCTACCTCTTCATATTTATTTGGCTATCCTACTGAGGACTCTACTTCTTATATTCCATTCTACTAACAGCAACTTCTATTCCCATCAAATTACACGCCAGGAGGATGTATGAGCATACTCTTTGTTCCCCTCTCCTACCTTTATGTCATTCTTCTGTCATCATTTCTCAGTGACTTTGCTTCTTTTATAGTCCATCCTTATCCTCTGACAATTTTTAGGAAATTCAGTGTTCATGTTAACAACTCTTTTAATAAAACTGACTTCTCAATTCTTTTAAGTTCATCAATTAAATTTTCTTTTCCACCCTACTTTAGCTACATATCTGATGCTTCAGATTTTGAAATTGAATCACCTCTAAAATTTAAAAAAATTAAAACAAATTCTACTTTCTAACCATAGGATTCTATTTTTCTTTTCCTAATCATATTCACAGTGAACTAGAAGCTTGTGATCTTGTATGACTTTAGGCAAGGTATTTATTTATAGGTCTTAGTTTCCTTATCTGTAAATGGTGGATTGGGTTAAATGATCTTTAAGGTCACATCCCACTCTAAATCTATTTTCTATAATCCTACTCTTTACTCTTACTGTGATTTTTATCTTTATTTCTTCTTTGCTCCCATTTCTATTTTCTAGGTCCATCTCCCCTGACTCAGTCTTCACTTGCTTCTGTGCCTGGTTCTCTGAACCCATAGTTTTTCATTTTAAAAATCTTTCATTTCTTAATACCGCAGAAATTCTTGTCCCTTTACCCAACCTGTGAATCCTTGTCCTTAGGTAATCTCCACTATATGATTCTTCCACTCCTGCTCCAGGGCTGTTCAGCATTACTAAAGCAATACAATTGCGTAATCAATAAATTGCATTTAAAATGATGTCAACTATATATCTGCTACTGCTCAACAATCCTTCTCTACTTTAGCCAAATCCCATCACCAGTGCCTGTTCCAACTCTTCTCTTCTACAAGCCCACCTCCAATTCCTATATTTAAATCAGATAATTTAGCCACTTATTTCATTAAGAAGATTGAAGCCATCTTAGATTACTTTCTTTGAGAATTCTCATCTCTTCTTCAAACCTTCTTGGTATCATCCATCCATCCATGTTTCCTCTCCTTCCTCCATTTATATTTCCAATTTAAATTAATCCCTTTTTCTATATCTTTGATCCCATTCAAACCAATCTCAGAACTTTAGTCTAGCAATTATTCACATTTTCATGCATCTTCTATTTCAAATTTAGTTTGAAACTGATTCCTTTCTATCTAGCTACAAACATGTTTCTATCTCCTCAATCATAATAAAGACTCTCTTGACCCTTCCCCATCTATCTACGGTTCCATCTTCCTGCTCTACTTCACAGGTGAATTATTGGGAAAAACGAACCTCAGGGCTCAATGTTTTTACTTCAGTAAACAGATCCTTTTCAACCTCTTACAATTTGGTTTTTGTCCTCATTACTCTTGATTTAGGGAGGACATGGTAGATATCATCAAGTTTTTGAAGGACTGTCATTTGGAAGGGGGATAAGATTTACTTTTTGTGACCTTAGGAGGCACAACTAGAAACAATGACTAAGAGTTGTGAAAGGGTAAATTTAGCTTAATCAGGAAAAATTCCTAACATTTAAAACTATTGCCAACCTTGGTGATGTAGGTCTGTGATCTCTGCTAAGGAGATTAAGGACTGATTGAACTCATTAGTTATAAATTACAGCCGATTGGGTGGCTGCACTGGGAGCAGGAGGCAAAGTGAGAGACTACCAGGTTGCCTAAGAAGGGACAAAACTTCCAAGGTTGGAAATGGAAAAGATCCAACCTTTCACACCCATCACTATGGATCAACATGAGTGGCCACTTATACTGCCAAGCTGGAAGAGATAGGAGATTCAGTTTCAAACAAACAAAATAATTAGAACCATTCAAAAAAAAAAAAAAAAAAAAAAAAAAGAATGGGCTGCTAAGGAAGCAGTGGGTATCCCCTCCTTGGAAATCTTCAAGAAATAAGTGAATGATGACTTGTTGGACATATTGTAAGTCAGTGGTGTAAAACTCAAATAGAAACACATGCCTATGACTGTATATTGACTCAGAAAAACACAAATTAACATTATCTGTATTTAACTATATTTTTATTTATTTTGTTAAACATTTCTCAATTATATTTTAAACTGGTTCTGCCACACTGGTGAGTTTTGCAGACCACAGAGTTTGACATCCTTGTTACAGATAGAATTATTTTTCAGCCTTATATGCCCTGTGGTATGATTAGTGAAAGTAGGGGAATTCTCCAGAGCAGTAGTGATAAATGACAGAGGAAGTCCCTGCAGATAGATGGAAAAATAATCAGAAGTTACTATCCCTACTCAGTTTAGGAACTCTCACAAGTGTCCCCCAATTGATTATCAGCCAATAGCCTCAATTTTCTTTTAGAGAGATTTACTAAGTATGGTATATAAACAGTTTGTATAAGACATTTCCTCCAGATTGGAGACATCCTTTCCATGTGCTCATAATAGGACGCTAGGATGAGTGGGCTCAGGTTTATAAAAGTAGTTTGGCAAACACATATGACTCAGGGGTACCTTGAAGATCTTGGTTCCTGGAAATCCTTTTCTCATTTTGCCATCCTCGTGGGGTTGTCTGAGTATTTACTGCTGGGCTCCAGAAACCAGTGCCTTTGCAATGGTAGTCTATAGCCAACACTTCTATCTGTTGTGATGGGTTATGTCATTGTCATGTTACTATCTTTTCATCTATCTGCAGGGACTTTCTCCGTCATTTATTACTATTGCTCTGATGAACTCTCCTACTCCCACTAAACATGAGTGAAAGTTTTGATGAATTTTATGAATTCAGTTGAATACTTAGGATGAGGGTAGCATAGGAGAGGAGGAGGAATTCTATTTCTCCTCCAAACCAATGTCCTCTGAAGGCTTGACTGGAATTTCTCTATCACTAGACAGTCTGCCGCTCTAATTTGAGATTCTTTTCTTTTTCTTTTAAAAATAATTTTGAATAAAAAAGCTTTATTTTATGGAATAAAACAATCATTTCCCTAACAGTGTAATTAAAAAAGCTGATTGTTTATGAAATTGCAAATCTATACTTTCCTTCATTTGTCTTTATAACTAAAGAAGACAGCATCCTAAATGAGTGTTACACTGTCTCATTTCTGTCTCTAAGCCTCTAAGAACTAGTTCTCCTTCCTCCTCCTCTTCTCTGACATATGGACAGGTATTCTCTAATAGAGAACAAAGATGTCCCTTTGCCATTATTGAGCCCTGCTTCCCTAGACATAGCTTCTTGGTATTTAAACAAAGTATCAGCTTTGATGAACTCACATAGTGTTACCTTTTATTCATCTGGGCAAATTGGAAGGAGAATAAAGTGGGGAGCAGATAGTAGACATAAAACCTATAACTTAGGTACATAGGGACAATAATATAGACTAAGGCAACATATATATGTACATCTGATACAGGCACATACAAATATATTGAACTTAACTTTTTTCCACTCCGAAATTCTCCTATTTCTCCTGAACAGTGTCATCATTTTTTTTGTATATTAAATAATTTTAAGCTCTTTCTCTTATTCATTTCTGTCAATTCTACCTTTGCAATATCACTCATATTCATTCTCCCTTTTCTATTCCCATTGTCTTCACCTATCTAGATTTATACCTTCTTATCTTCTCTTTTAGATTATTATTATAGCTTCCTAATTAATCTCTCTGTCTCCAGGTTCTTCTTGAGAAGAAGCATTATATATCATAAATAGCATTGGATTTGAGATTCAAAACCCACCTTAGTCATTTACTGCCAGTGAGACTTTGGGTAAAGTCACTTACCTTGTCTGGACCTCAGTTTCCAAATTTGTGAAATGAGAGGATTGGACTAGGTGGCATCTAAGATCCCATCTGGCTCTAGATTGTGATCATACAATATCATTTCCTTCAACCCTATATGCTATGGCCAGATAAATCTTAATAGACATCTCTTAGGATATTACATATAACTATATGTATACAATGAAGTTACATGACCACATACATGAAAAGAAGTGATATAAATATGTGTATGAGTAAAGAATGTTGTTCTGGAAATAGGGTGAAGAATGGATTGGAAGAGAAGAGGGAAGACAGAAAAATCTGTTATAAAGCATTGCAATAGTTCAGACATCTTAATGAGGGCATATACTTGAGTGTTGATAATGGGATTAGAGTTAAAGGATGGATAAACTCTGAAGCAAAGGGACTTGATTATTGGTATATTTTAGCACTAAACAAACACTTGTTGAAAACTGGAAAAAAAGGTCATTGGATATATCAATTAGGTCAGTAATGATGAGAGACTTTTAGAGATGGAAGCCAGATTGCAAAAAGTTGAGGAGAAGCTAATTAGTGGAAAAATAGAGGAATTGAATATAGACAACTTTTTTTTTTTTTTTTTAATGAATTTAGCTCTGAAGAAAAGCTAAGAGAGAATTGTTGCTGAATTGGGGCAAAAGGAAAAACTTTTAGGATTGATAGAAGAAAGGGAAATTTTGAAGGTAATTTTAATGATAACAATTGGCATTTATGTAACTTTTGCAGAGTACATGCATTATCTTATTTGAACTTCACAGTAGGAACTACTAGTTTTGGGGGCAGCTAGGTGGCGCAGTGGATAGAGCACCAGCCCTGAAGTCAGGAGGACCTGAGTTCAAATCCGATCTCAACCACTTAATATTACCTAGCTGTGTGATCCTGGGCAAGTCACTTAACCTCAGTTGCCTCAGTTAAGAAAAAAAAAAAAAAAGGAACTACTAGTTTTATCTTCATTTTTAGATGAGGAAAATGAGGGAGAGGCTAAGTGATTTGCAAGTGTTGGAGATAGGATTGAACCTTTTTCCTCCTGCCTCCAAATTCAGCACTCTGAAGGGGAGTGGAGAGAAGAATGGTAATTGGAGCAATGGTTTTGTTTGTTTTGTGTGTGTGTGTGTGTGTGTGTGTGTGTGTGTGTGTGTGTGTGTGAGTGAGTGTGATAGAGACAGAGAGAGAGATAAAAAGAGGGAGATAGAGATAGGCAAAGAGGGAGAGAGAGACAGAGATAGAAACAGAGAGCACAGTAGCTGCACTGGGGTAGAAGGGATAGTCTTATTTTTTTTTTAAAGATTAGGAAGATTTGGGACTATAGTCAATCAGAAAGGAATAGTGAGGGAAAGGAACAGTCAGGTCAATGATCAAGAAGATCCAGTTGAAGACCTGAGATAGGCAAATGTTTTGAAAGAATCATTATAAAGAATAAGATTTGCTACTCAGGACTCTCTTCAACTTAATTTCTCTCTCTCCCCTGCATTATAATATAACTGTTCACATACTCTTTTTTGTAAATATTTAAAATGCTCTATTTTAAACTCTCATTTTACACTAGTTCTTTGAAATTAATAGATTAGTAATAAAATATTTAACATTCAAGACTTAAATTGCATTCTTCTGATAAACCAATGACTTTAAATGTTATTTAATTTGTGCATTACAAGAATCTTTTAATAGTAATAGCTAACATTTACATAGTTCCTTAAGGTTTGCATATGCAAACATTGTTACCTTATTTTATCCTCCCAACTCTGAGATAAGTACTATTTTATATATGAGAAAATATATATATATATTATAATGGCAAATATGACTCTCTCAACCTTATAATTCTGAGGCATACAGATTTTATAGAACCAATATTAAGAAGCTTTAGGTATTTTTTAGACAATGACCTTTATATGTATTTATTTGGACTATTTTTGGCACAGCATATAGAAAAGAAAAAATAGCAAACAGAATGAAAATATTTTATAAATTAGGAAATGCGCAATTATTTGATTTGTTCAAAATCTAGTATCTAATGAGTGAATAGCAGAGCTGGGATGAAATCCAAGTTCTAATCTCATCTCTGCCACTAGCTAACTGTGTGACCTTAAGCACATCTTTAACATTCTAAGGCTTTGGTTTCCTCATAAGATGAAAGAGCTTCAAACACCTCAAAGTTCCCTTGTAGGTATGTGATTAAAAAAAAAAAAATCTGTAAAGTTAAAAGTACTATTGACCTGAACCTCATTTTATAATCCTTTGTCTAGTATATCAATACACTATGAAAATAATGTTTTCACCAGATGTTAATTCTTATTAACATAGGATATTGGCTAGATTAGATGTAGCCTAAATGAATATCCCAATATACTCAGCAGGATAGTGTAGGGAATGGAATGTTGATCTGGTGCTAAGTATGTAAATTATTTTGTATAAGGACAGCAATAATGAATTAAGTAGACAGAATTCCTAAGGGTTTGTGATAGAAATGAAATTGTCACAATAAAAAGTAAAGGTATCTTGAATATATATGTATATACATATATACATATATATGTATGTATCATTGAAGGCAAAGCAAAAAGTCATGAACTCAACCACCAGAACTGTAACTTTTATTTGCTAATAAATATCTTAATAAACAGGCTTACTCCATCTGTAAGACCTGATAATGCCTCTTAGGAAATCATAGAAAAATAAAATACAATAATAATTAGTAATTTGTACTTTGTACAAAAATCTCATTATGTTGCTCAGCAGGTAGTTTTGCTAAACCCCATATTTTTTTCGGCAAATAGATGGCAAATGTGATGCAGATCACCATAAAAACTCCCTAGTGTTGCGAGCTGAGCATTCTATAACACTATTAACTTGTAGGTAGGCATGCCAGCACATGAAAATTTACATGGAGCATCATAATAGTATAGTGGGCTTTTAAAAGATGAAAACAATACCATTTCAAATAGGTATGGGATACTTTACTCATGAAATAAAGTACGTAATTGGTAGAATCCCCTAGAGATGGTGGTTCAATTGTTAATACCATTTCACTATATTTATCTCCCTACCATATTGTGATCAGAACCAGAAAAAATAATGTGGTATGTGTTAGGAACCTGAGTGCAAGGTAAATATTGAAGTTTTAAATGTTGGTATTATTCCAAGAAGAAAAGTAGTTTAATTCCTTGTTTGCCTAAACTATGAGATCTTACTTCCCTGTTGCAAAATCAGATGGGTGCATTGTTAATGTTTATAACTAATGGCAAACATGTTCAAAGACAAGTTCCCCAAAAGACATGCTATCATGACCTTTTATGTGTCTAAAAGCAATTTTCAGCAGCAATTATAGTTGTATGAAGGATAAAAACCTAGAAAGGGATAAGCTGGGTATCTTTATATAACTGTACTCTTCAGTATTCAACCAATCAATAAAGTTTGTAAGATTTCTGCCATAACCAAAGATTTCTTATGTGTTCTTTGATTTTGATTATTGCAACCATAGAAGCTATCTACCATTTAAATTTTGACATGGCTGTTTAAATGTTGTCTGAAGTGTCTCATCAAATACATATTATTATATACACATATATTATTACATCTTATGGCTATGCTAGAACAGCAAACAATGGAAAGCAATCTTATTTACTCACAATCTAATTTCACAGAAAATACACAGAATAGAAACCCATGTTTAAAGCCCACCACATTGAATTAGAGACTCTCCTGAGATAAAGCACCAAATACAACAAGAATGATCATGTTCTTCCTATCAGATAGGAAGACCTACACCTAAGAGTGTAACCACCATATTGCCTCATGGTTCTTTTGAAGGAAGGAAAGGCATGAATGTTTTTAATTTAACAACAAAATGGATAAAACAGTTATTGCTTTAAAAAAAGTATTAGTACATGTCTCTGTCTTTCATCAATTTCTGGAGTTGATTAAAAATGAACTAATGAAGATGACCTTTTAAAATGTGATTTTTTTGTATCAAAGATATATTATTATTATTATTATTTTGGTTAAAGCATTTATGAACAATATGTCTTTTGAAAGTCAATGCATATTTTTTTTTAATGAGGGATAGTGAAGATTTTGATCATGAGTCTCCTTCCTGGTTTTTATTCCTGCTATCAAAATTGAAAGACTAAATCCATAAAATGAAACAAAGGAATATGCTAATACTCTAGGAAGAATACAGAGGTCACTGGGAAAATCATGATATTCATGCATATATGAGACATCTCTTTACTGTACGTTAGCTCTGAATTTTTTTTTATCATATACATTTTCCATATTAGGAAAGATCTCTCTTAAAAGAAATGACCAAGAAATGTTTCCCTTTCTTTCTTCAAGCTTCAAAAAGGGGGAGTAAAATAAATCTGTTTTAAGGACTGGCTTCAAAAACTTTAACATTAGAAAAATGAAAAGCAATATGTAAATTAATAAATCCATAATGGTTCTATAACATTCAAAACATCTGAAAAAAAGGGGAATTGCCTGAAGTGGGAATATTTTATTGACATAAAAAGAAACAAAATAAAAATAGAGATTAAGATATGTTTTTAAGCTCTAAGAAAGTAAAAAAAAAATATGTATTTCTTAATTTTATGTAAACCTGATTAAAATTGATACCAATTAAGTAATTCATAACATATTGAACAGGTTGTTCTTTTGAACACAATTATCCCTGTTTTAGGCATACTTTGTTATCAGTTTCATATTTATCTATCTCTAAACTAGTATTAGAATGTTCCTTTGAAAAGTAATGACAAATCGGGGTAGCTAGGTGGCGCAGTGGTTAGAGCACCAGCCCGGAAGTCAGGAGGACCTGAGTTCAAATGTGGTCTCAGACACTTAACATTTGCCTAGCTGTGTGATCTGCTTTTGTACTTTGTCACTTAACGTCAATTGCCTCAGCAAAAAAAAAAAAAAAAGTCATTTGAAAGGAAAACATTAAATGCATTATTGATGTTTGCCAAATGCAATATGGAGATATGTTAATCGTGTGAAAGCAGAATTAAAAGTGAGAAAAATATAATTATAAGTAAGAACTATTTGATCAGAGTATTTTCATATAGCTACCTATTTTTTAATCATAATTTTACATAAACATATTGGAACTTATGATAAAATTATTTATATAACATTCCTATACTCATAATACATTTTGATTTAAAAAAGTATATCACTTGAGTTAAACATAGTAATGTTAAGCCATAATTATCTCAGTAAACCATTATTTTAATAATCATGTAAAGAAGTTACTGATTAATAATATAAAGTTATTTGTGTAGCAAATTGTCTGATTTGCCTATCCCCCCCTTTTTTTGAGCAATCACTTGGTATTCTGTCCATTAATATCATTCTTTCATCTTCCCTGCTTGATTTTTCACAAAATATGGTCATACTTAGTGTAAAATAACCAGTAACAATATAGCAATAAAAACTAAATTCACTTACAATTCTAAGTAGTCTGCCCTGCATACACAATTGAATTTAAACACAATGTTTGACATGAATTTGTTATCTGTGAAGCTAGAGATACACCTGCTAATCTTAGGGTACTAACTTGGCAGTTTTAAACAATACAGTACAGACCTGCCGTGTACATTCTGCCCTAGTGACAGGGCATTATAGATTTTTCCAAAAAGAAGAAGCTTCTAACACACTGGATTTCTTTTCATTTTGAAATCCACTAATGGAAGGGGACCTTTTCTGAAATTTTAAAATTGGAAGTCTAAAATTTAAATATATATAATTCATGTATATATTCACATTAACTTGCTAATTGAGAGATTGCATAGGTAAAACACACACATACACATTGTTAATGCAGTTCCAAATTTAGTTTTAAAGGACATGTGTATGTGTGTATTCAGTCTCACTAAAATAAATCAAAACTTAGATTACAAATTTACAGCATATGCATATATTGTATAAAACCAAAGCTAAAGTTGCAGAGAATGGGCAGGCACTGATGGGGTATGATTTGCATCAGTGGAAGGAGTACCACATCCATGAGATCACAGATCATTTGATACTTGAAACTTCAACTTTCATTCAATGCTGGAAATGTAAAATCCCACAAAAATTATTTTTATTTTTTCCATGAAATCAGTGATAATTTCAAGATACTTTTAGAAGTATATGACAACAAATAACTTGAATAAAAGCATTTTGGTCATCAAACAAGTTAGGTGTAGGAATAATTAGGTATCATGATAGCCACCAATAGATACATCTTGTAAAATTGCATTTGTTAGCAAATGAGTGTGAATGAATTTAATAATACCTTTGAAGACTAAGCAGTATTGTTTTAAACACACTCAAAAATCACAGAGGCAAATAACTAAAATATATTCAGTTGAAAAAAAAGGTGACAAAATTTTTGCTATGACATAATAGAATTCTCATCCTCGGGAGGAATAATAATGCTGTAGGCATTGAAATGAATGTGGTGGTTTCTATTCATTGCAATCAATAAAATAGGAGTATGTATTTAAGTAAAAATTAAACAAGAGTGTGGACTATTTCCAAAATGTATTCATAGAGTTCATTTTGGCAATAACTAAATGTAGGATAGAACATGTTTTTTTATAAGCAAGATCCCTTCTAATTTTAGAATGAAAAGGTTAAAGTGAGTGGACATGGGCAAGTTAGCTCTCTTCTTCAGACCTCAGTTTCCTTACTTATAAAATGACAGGGTAAATGACTAAGTGATTTCTTGGGAATCTTCCAGTCTTAAAATCCTAGAATTGGTACCTAAAGTTAAAAAACAAACAAAAACAAGCCCTAGATTTATGATTCAACATTTCTAATCTCAATACCACTGTGGAAGGTTTCTTTTTTTGGGGGGGGGAGAGGGGATAAAAGTGTGTGTGTGTGTCTATGTGTGTCTGTGTCTGTGTCTGTGTGTGTTCATCAGTGTGGGGAACTTTTCATAGAGAAACTCCCTTTGCTAATTAAGGTGAGCAGCTCATCTGAAATTTGCAGCAACAGAGTGTTACTCTCCACACAGTCATTTATGGTTACATAGCTAGCACATTTAAGAGTCAGGACTTAAACCAAAATATTCCTTATGTTATGGCCAGCTCTCTACCCACTATATCAAACTAGTTCTTTAATCACAAAAAGGTGATATGATTCTAGGTTTATATAGAGTAAAAACATATCAGAGTCATTCATAATAGTGAAGAGATTTAACTATAAAATGTCTTTTATAGAGCTATTCAAACCAATACTACTTTTTTATCTAAGTTAAGATTTAATTTGTTGAAATAAGGAAATCTATTTTCAAAGTTCCTAGTACCTGCAAACACAAATATCTCCAGCCAGATTTTAACCATTCAATTATTGCTTCAGCCTCTTTCTAAAAATTAATATAACATAAATAAATATTTTGAATGCAGAACTTATAGTCTTAATCTTTTCTTATGTTAATGTCAATATCTTTGGGGGAAAGATGTTTATTCATCCCCTTTATTGCGGCAAATTCATAAAATGAATTTTATGATTTTTGAGGTGGAGAGTCCAGTGTTACCTAAACCAGAGGCTTGAAGTATAGCTAGCTAGCTTCCTTTTGTTATTTTAAAGATTAATACACTTATATTTTATCAGTTATTCGATTTATCTATATCTCATCACAATGTCCCTATTAAGAAAATGCCCATAAAATAGAATTCCAAAAGCAACTGCTTAACAGTAACAAAGGATAGAGAAAAATGAGCCAAACCTCAAGTCTTAGTCTTACATAGTGGAAACCTTTTGATAAGAATAGCATGATTTGTATTGATATTTCTCTACTTAAATGTAAAATAATTTTTCTATAAAATCTACTTCTTCCCTTTCCATTTTGCAGAACAGAGCCTTCCATTCTGAACTGTTAGGTTTTTGGTCTGCCATTTTAGAGGGAGAATACAGTAGCATTCTGTTTTTAAATTCTTCGATTAGCTCTACATAGCTAAAAGAGAATTGAAGCATAATTGTTTCTCTAGTGGATTAATAGAGGTTCTTATTAGCCATTTTGGATAATCGAGAAGAAATGTCTTTGTTTTGATTATGTGTTAACCTTAGCTTTAGTAGAAAAACAAAATATGGTGGAATGTAAAACAAAGACTTTTATTTGCAGCCAGGGTACAAACCAACCAAACATTTACTTACAAATCAGCTCTACTAGTTAAAGCCTAATTAATCTTTTTTTTTTGTTTGTTTGTTTGTTTGTTTCAGGTAGAATGTTTCTAAATATGTTTTAGAATATTCCCAAAGCTGCAAATAAAAGTTAACTCTCCAAACTTAAGAATAAAAGAACAAAAGGTTTCAGGTAAAGACCAAATGACCTTTCTATGTCATTGTAGTAAAATCCAGGATAATTTTAGACTGATGGAAATTTATCAAAAATAGACTTTGAAGTCTGTTATCCATTTTCAAAACAGAATAATGCTACATTTCACTAATGTTAAGGAGAACTTGCATTACCTTAAAAAAAAAAAGTTCAGCCCTCTTGCCTGATACTCAGTATCTTTATAAAAGAAGCTAAAAAAAGATGGGGATATATTACTCATCTGGAATATTAAGACATTCTTTCCTTTTGTCTTATCTATCTCTATATTAGTTATGGAGATGAGTAGTCACATCTCTCCTTTATTAAATGAGGAATAAGCAAATGAAGTTATTCCATGCAGACACAGAAGGTCAATACTCATTACTAAATTTACCAGGATCATTAGATTGAGTTGGACAAGAGATAAGGAAGAAATGAGTGTCCTTGACCAAGGGCTATGGATTGTTAAGTGAAAGGGAACATTTGAGGAATCAGCTAAGAACTTTGACAGATTGCTATCTCTCCCCAAGTTTCAATTAACTAATATGGAAAGATGGCTTGCAGAACTCGGTAGGATGGTTAGGGACTATACCTTCTTTAGGATCTAAGACTTAAGTTCTTGAACTGGGAATATTTGGAGAAATAGAAGTTAAGAAGTTTGTTCTATGGGAATTTGGGTCCATGGAGTTGCCACATCCACTTTTACCTACTGAGCAAAGTTTCTGGGAATTTATTCTCTGTCCCCAAAGAAAAAGCTACCCACCTAATAGAAAGATGACTATAGCATGAGGACTCCATGTTCCATAATGCCCATAAGAAGAACTTTTCTTAATTTATTACCTCTACTAAATAGCAGAGATTGAACTATGTTTGAGTTACCGGAGTTATCTGATCACAGAACCAAAAAGTCTTGTTTTGTGAATCCCTAATACGCATATCTCCTTTAGGAATCTCAGTTTTAAGTATTGGCAGAGAGAGACATTAGGTGGCAAAGATCAGGGAGCCCTATTTTTATTTTTCCTGATGTGCTTCTTTATTTCTTAGTATCTTCTACAGAGCTCAAAGCAGTGCTCCATAAACACATGGAAGAGTATGAATTGGATTCTTTCTACGTAGAAGGTAGTACAGTTAGGAGAAAAGAAGTGGAACAGGATTAAGGAAATATACATGTTTGCTTCTTTTCCCTAAATTATCAGGGAAGAATTGCTTATGATCAGTAAGCTAACAACTACATGTTTTGATTTCCTTCATATTTAGAGTAGGACATTGATTAGAAAGTCATAATGAATCTCTTTAGTGAAAACTCTGGAAAAGGATCCCAATTCACTTTGGAACTATCTTTTCAATTTACTTTATTTTCAATTAATGGCAACCTTGAGCTAATATCCCATGTGAAGCTAAGTGCTAATGAATTTTAAAGGGTAATGCAGTAGAAAATAGGATAAATTTGTTCTATTTGGCCATATGTCCATGACATAAATAACCTCTTATAGCAACTGTAACAGAATTCAATAAATATTCAAGCACTCTTTTTCTACTGTTGACAATTTTGCTAAATACTAGGTATAATTTGAACATGTTGTTGGTTTTCTTATTTACTTTACCTCATTCCCAAACTTTTCATTGTTTTTATATTTTCTACTAAACATGGACTAACTATATTAGATAGTGAGTCTTTGTAAAGCAGAATGAAAGCTGGTTTATTATAGTGTCTGTCAAGGCACAAAACTCAATGGTGTGAATTAGTCATTATAAAGAATAGTTTAATGCATATGCATATTTCAATTATGTATGTTTCTTCCCCAAGGTTTACTTCTGATTTTTATGTGGGTTATTCATTTTCTTCCTATTGACAAAATCTATCCTGTGCATGTTAAATAATTTTGATTTCTATAAATCAAATATATCCAGATTCAACATGTAAACATATAATTCTCAAATTTCCCTTGGTAGTTTGACTATCAGTATGACTGCTAGGTCCAAATATCATGTGATAAATAATCTTTAGGAGAAATGGTGGATAATTATGATCCATGCTAAATGGTTAATATTTCTTATTAATTTTGCAGACCAACCCCTGTCCTTTGCCCAAGTTTTGTTAAAAAATTTACAATGAAATTTATAAAAATGTATGGATCTGGAAAAATTGCTGGTTTACTCCAAAGCTGGGCTAGAATGGTACAGAAATTATCAAGTTTTTCTTTAGCCTAGTTAATAATTTAAAAATGAGGGGCAGTTAAGTGGTGAAGTGGATAGAACACCAGTCCTAAAGTCAGGACGACCTGAGTTCAAATCTGGTCTCAAACATTTAATATTTCCTAGCTGTGTGACCCTAGATAAGTCACTTAACCCCAATTGCCTCAGCCAAAAAAAAAGAGTGAAAACCAATAAAATCTAGGATTATCCAAGTTTTAAATAAAAGGGTATTCCATAGAGATCCTTAACCTTACAATCTGTGCTTACAGTATTTTTTAGCCAGTTTAGAGATTGATTAGACCTGGAGTATACAGAATTTGCTGGACAAGGATAGTCTTACTGCAGATCATCATCATTTTAGTTTTCACTTTCAGATCACTTTTTTCTTTTTTTATTTTATAAAAATAAATATATTTGATTAATAAATTTGTTTATATTATTTTATCTGTTCTTAATGAATATACATATATACTTAAAGGAAGGTAAATATGGAAATTATATTACTTCTAAATGTATCCAGGTTTGTGTAAATGCATCAAGCAGCCTGCATCTAGTCTATAAGAATTGCATGAACATGCAATGGATAGCAAGAATATGCACCTAAGTTTTAGACTGATGCTGAGCTATTTCATACGCACATATATGCTTAAAAATTGATTGATCACCCCGGTTTTGCTTTTGTTTTAAGATTATTTTAAGGACTACTTGCAAAGGCCATCTTCTTTCTATCTGTATTGCCTTGGTAAAGGAATATGTAGTTGATAAAAACAGGAGATAAATCGATAAAATAAATTCCATTCGAGAAATCTAATCTAATAGTGTCATCAACAAAGTTTTAAAATGAAAAAGTGTTTATGATAGTGAAGAAACTGGGGGCTGTCTCTTATGAGAATATTTTCACTAGAAATTGCAGTTTAGGGAGAAATTTAGGAGTTTGGTAAGGATGCTGTCCTCTCTGAGATAAAAATAAAACTGATTTGCTAAATTATCTTTAGAACTCTGTTTCTTTTCATTTCTTTTTTTTTTTTTATTATTCCAGGACTGCTTCCTCATTCCATTTTTCTTTTATAAATCCTGTTAGGAGTGTTAGCTTTTTGGTGTCTTTTACTTTCTTCAATCTAGTCAGAGGAGTTACTTTTCTAATTTCACAGAAAAGAATTTTTGTCCTTAAATTAGCCTAAGAAATGTAATTATATTGCATTACATACTTTTTTTGGGGCATATGTTCAAAAGTAACCAGAACGACAAAGATAGCACATTTTAGCCACACTCTGTGTCCTTATCACTTACTATTCCTTCCAAAATACACATGTTGACATTCAATTTACATATGATCATATGGATAGAGATGCTCCCTTTGAGGCAGGAAAGCATGTCTGTATCATGTAAGATTTTGAAAATGTGCTTTACTATGATCATATTACCTTTTTAAAAAATAAATGATAAAAACTCAAAAATCTTAGCATATTAATTAGTAACAGACAACAGCATGGTATCATTGTCTGTTTTCATGTACCTCAGTATTAGTATAAAATAATTCTAAATTTTAAGAATGTCATTTCTATCTCATTCAAAGTATTTAAACAAAGAATAGTTACTTTTTTTGCTTCTCTGATAATGGTTCTTTTCCCCAAACAAATTTCTAAAGGTAAAGCCAAGGCAATATTTTAATTATATGTTCCTCAATGCTTCTCTCTCTCAACCTACATGGAAGCTATTAGTGCTGTATGCTCATAACTTTTCCAGGGATGATTTTAATAATGTACTTATTAAAAATCAAAGGGAAAATGACAATAACAAACCACAATAATCAATGATATATCAATTGAATGTTGATTAAAAAAAGAAAGTAAAACTCAGGGCCTTGGAGGATTTAGAAGCATATTTTTTTCTCTTCCTTTCCCCTTCCCCCAATACCTAAAAATCATGAGAATTTACTATATGAAATTATTGGTCACTTATGCAAAGAATCCTATTATGATCAGGTACTATTTACCAGCAGCTAAACTATTATAAAGTAAGATACAGTTAAATTTAGTTAACTATAAAATAAATATTTATGTCAAATTGGAAACTACATGATCACAAAACACGAAAAGAAGTCAATTACTTTTTTTTTGCTCTACCACCGAACTCTAAGTACATAAATTAGGAAGCCACACCTGGGCAAATGGGATATTGCTTTCTATGACCATTTCCCAAATGTGATTATACAAAGTTACATATCCATGCTGAGTTATTTACCAGTGTATAGCGACAGTCTTCAGTGGGCCAGTGTATTGGCAAGTAATTGAAGGAAGAATTATGCAGTGTGATTAAAAATCCAAGTAAGAAGCATAAACATAAAATGTGTTCATAATCTGAACAGAAGAGTTGTCGTTTGTGAAGTTAGGAGAATCAGAAGGGAGAAAGGAGAGAGAATATCTTCCATTTTAGAAATGCTGAGGCACAAAACAGTTGTTTCTATAGTACTTTCATACATGAAATCCCTTCTCCTGTATGTGCATCATGTGTAAACGTAAAGTCTGTATGCTGCTCACTATTCGTCTCTGGTGTCCAATGAGTACAACCCCAATTCTTCTAATATCACTGTGAGAAAAAGAAAAAAAAATAGGCCTAGTGAGCTTAGCTGTATAAGAGAATTGAATCATTTGCTAATCAAAGATAACTGATAAAAATAAAATGGAAACTCTACAAAAAGCCAAGAAACAAATAAAGAAAACTCAGTGGTAAGTATATACATCAGAATATTCAAATTCAGGTACTTATACATTATAATTACACTTTTTAGAAATGGAGTTCAGATATTCCAGGAAGTACAATTGAAATAATTATGCAAATCTTATATGTCTCCATAAGATATGAAAATCAGAAACTCTGGAACTTTGTAGATTTTAATAAACAAAGAATCAATTCATACAGATAACTCCAATAATTTCCTCATGTGAAACTTTTGAATTGTTTAAATCATATGAATTTTTAGATCTTTCCACTGAATTTTTCTTCAATATGTTCTTAAAGTGGTAAAGCATTCTCTCTCTTTATGTTGACATCAATTCATTAATGAATTGCTTTGGGGGACCAGCCATTTACCATGTTTTTAATTCATTTAATAATATTATCATTTAGCTCTATATCATCTTGCCTACAAGGAAAGCATTAGAGATTTTTGCCATATGCTTTGTTAAAGTCTAAATACATTATATCTATATTATTTCCCTAATCCACTATTTCCTTTTAATCTAAAGCTAATCACATCCTCCCCCAGCTTTCTCTTTTTATTTTTGGTAGAAAGATCTCTTGATTAGATTCATACAACTCCAAGAAAACATGCTTTAAAATTATTTTTTCTCAATTAACAAGTAATTTTTTTCTCTCTCTTCATCCCTCAAGAAGAAAAGAAAACAAAGCCCTTTTAAGAAATAGTTTTTGACAATTTGGAGCTATGCTCAAAAAGTTATCAAACTGTGCATACCCTTTGACCCAGCAGCATTTCTATTGGGCTTATATCCCAAAGAAATCATAAAGAAAGGAAAAGGCCCCACATGTGCAAGAATGTTTGTGGCAGCCCTTTTTGTAGTGGCTAGAAACTGGAAATTGAATAGATGCCCTTCAATTGGAGAATGGCTGAATAAATTATGGTATATGAATGTTATGGAATATTATTGTTCTGTAAGAAATGACCAGCAAGATGATTTCAGAGAGGCCTGGAGAGACTTACATGAACTGATGCTGAGTGAAATGAGCAGAACCAGGAGATCATTATACACGGCAACAACAGTACTATATGACAATTAATTCTGATGGACATGGCTCTCCTCAACAATGATATGTTTCAAACCACCTCCAATTGTTCACTGAAGAAAGCCATATACACCCAGAGAGAGGGATGCGAAATGTGGACCACAACATAACATTCTCATACTCCTTGACTGATGTTTGCTTACATTGTGTTTCCTTTATCTGATATATCGTTTGTGTAAATAAGATTTTTCTTGCACAACAATAAGTTTGGAAATATGTATACATATATTCGATTTGCCAATATTTTAACATAATTAACATGTAGTGGATATCCTGCCATCTAGGGAAGGGGTGGGGAAGTTGGGGGAAAAAAAATTTGTAACGGAAAGCTATGTAAGGGTTATTGTTGAAGAATTACCCACACATATGTTATGCAAATAAAATAAAATTAAAAAAAAAAAAGAAATAGTTTTTGAGATGATTCAGGCCAATTCCAATAGACATATGATTAGAGAGAGAGGACTATGGGGACTGAATGTGTATCACAACATTGTATTTTCATCTTTCTTGTTTTTGTTTTTTGCTTGCTTGTTTTTTTCCTCTCACTTTTTCCCCTTTTTGATCTGTTTTTTTTTCTTGTGCAGCATGATAAATGTGGAAATATGTTTAGAAGAATTGCATGTTGTTTGATTTTTATTGAATTATTTGCTGTCTCAGGAAGGAGAGAGGGAGGGAGTGAAGGAGAGAGAGAAAAATATGGAATACAAGATTTTGGAAGGGTGAATGTTGAAAACCATCTTTGCATGTATTTTGAAAAATAAAAAAGCTATTATAAAAAACATTGTTTTTTATTGGTTATTTCTGGTACATTTCATTTTTGTGAAGAGTTCATAATTTTATATTTAAATTGTGATCCAGCAGTATAAATTTCCTTTTTCATACACTTTCTCTTAGTTAGTTATTCAATGTCCAAATCTGTATGTTTTTTTCTGAAACCTTAATGTCTAACTGGCAGCAGTTATACTTGTATTCCTCTTCAACTCTTTAGTCTCTTGCCCAGGAATTCCTAACCTTTAGCTATGATTTCTAGAAACATTTTTGGAAGACATTGGAATCCACATAAATAAATCAGTAGTACTCAACGTATTTGGAAAATCTTGGAAAATTCTTCATCACATCCTGATATTCCAAGAAGACAGCAGATGTTTCTGTTGTTCATGTCAAGTCTACAAATGGCTGCCTCATATATGCCTCAGGAAGAAACAATTAGTGCCACAACTGGCATCCTATGTGTATGTGTTTGTCTTGGGGGGGGGGAGGTGTTTATCACCTGATTATAGCTGCAGGACCGTGTTCTTTGAGTCCAAGACGCTATTTCCTTGAGATATTATCCCTCTGACCTTTCTAAAAAAGTTTCATATTTGTTAAACAGTTCTAAACATTTAGTATTCTTTTTCCTTCTTTTTCTTCCTTGTCTCACATTCTTCCACCCTCCATAATCAATAAAGATGAGAATTTCTCTCTCTTCATATCCTTTTTCTTGTTGCTATCTTCCTTGATGCCCTTATTTCATTCTTTCAAGGAACACTTCAATGGCCCTAATTTACTATTCCCTGGCTAATTTCCCTGGAGGGTATAAGTGCTTCTGTATAACCATTTCACTTTCTGCTCTAGGATGGATACCAATTTACACTTGATGCAAACATAGGCATTAAATGGTACTGGCAGAAACATAGACACAGCACATTCTCTGCAGTATCCTGCATTATTTGTTTTGTTCTTCATATTTACTTGAAATAAGAACAATTATCTGTTAAGATACTGGACTTGATATACATTGAGATAATTACTATGCTTAAAAAAAGCAGAGACAATGAAAAATATACAGGTAGAACTTTAATTTAATGAAACTATACTTTGGATGTATGTATATGTATATATATATATTCAATATGATGTTGATAAATAAGAAAGAATTGATTAGAATTGATTATTTTGCATGACTAATACTTGATCCAAATGACTAAATGGTATGATTTCTGTAAGTTATGCATAACATATTTTTCAGAAAGAAGCAATTATGGCAATTATTTTATTATTTTTTAATTAAAGCTTTTTATTTTCAAAATATATGCATAGATAATTTTTTAATATTCACCCTTATAAAACCTTGTGTTCCAAATTTTTTTCCCTCTCTTCCTCCCACCCCCTCCCCTAGAGGCAAGTAATCCAATATATGTTAAACATGTACAATTCTTCTATACATATTTCCACCATTATCATGCTGCACAAGAAAAATCAGAAAAAAGGAAAAAAAATGAGAAAAAAAAAGTGCAAGCAAACAACCACAAAAAAGAGTGAAAATACTATATTGTGATTCACACTCAGTTCCCACAGTCCTCTCTGGGTGCAGTTGGTTCTCAATCACAAGACCTTTGGAACTGGCCTGAATCACTTCATTGATAGCAATTATTTTAAATAACCCCATCATGATTCAGGGAAAATTGGGAATCTATACTTGTTCAATATTGAGACTTCAGTATTACCTATTGCTCTTCAAAATATTTGATAGAATGCTCTTCAAAATATATGATAGAATGCTCTTCAAAATATTTGATAGGATGCTCTTCAAAATATTATAGAACGGCTAATTTCTACTTGGAGGATTTCCAGGGGAAGGGATAGAGACTTGCAAATGTCATTTTACCCATTGAAATGGAAATTACAGTCATGGTGAACTAGGTATAGCATGCAATTGTATAGATCTACAACAAAGCAAATAAATATGGTAGTAAGAATAGTATCACTTACTCAATGCTCATTCTTGAAATTAAATCCAAAGTTGTAAACCCTGCTGCCATAAAGTTATTCTTATATTGGCCCATTTTAATTGAATCTAGCCAATCACTGACTGAAACAAACAAAGGATATTCTGGGACTTCACCAGGTGAATCTGGCATTCTGTAAAAAGAAACAAAAAAACAGCAAATTATTTGAGTCAGGGTTTTTCTCTATGCCACTAAATTTAGTGTTAACTTTTTTTTTTTTAAGAGACAACTTTCCCAGGGTCACTTAGCTATTAAGTATTAAGGATCTGAGGCTGAATTTAAACTCAGGTCGTCCTGACTCCAGGGCCACTGCTCTATCTACTGTGCCATCTGGCTGCTACCATACCTTTTTCTTTAAATTTAAATTCAGAAATGAAGTCTGAGGTCTTGTGCTTGAGTACTGGCACTGCCACTTCTTATCTGTGCAAACTTGGGCATTCCATTTCCTAAATCTGAGTCTCATTTTCCTCATCTGTTAAATAGCAATGATACTTGCCTAAGAGTTTATGTGAGAATCAAATAATATAAAGTACTATATAAATGTGATTTCCATGATTATTAATAAAAAAAACTTTCTCTCTAAACTCCATATTTTCTTCCCTTTCCCCTGTCAAATTACTCTGTTTTCCTCAGGCCAAACAAATTATTGTTATAAATTTTTTTGTGTGTTTACTTCCACCATTGTTGCCAAACTATCTTCCACTATGTAACAGTATACCCTGGGAAAACCTCACATTCCATAAACATCTATTCTTGTTATTTTAAACTACATGTGCAAACTTTTAAAAGTCTGTCCAGTGGGAATCTAAGTAGTCATAAGCTTGATGTAAAATTCTTTACTACATTGTTTTGTACTCTTTGCTTTCCTACATCTTTATTCCTTTTCCATATTAATACTTATCTTCTTCCTTTTGATGTCAAATCTGCTAGATAAAAACCATTTAAAATTTCTCAGCTAATCAACAAGCATGTGTTGAACATTTATTGACATCATCTTCCATTTCCTAATCTTGAATGAAAGATGACTCTTCTCACCAAGATCAAATTTTTTGTATGTACTCGATCTCTCCCTCCTTTCTTTACCCATAACAATGACCTCTCTGACCTTCCATCTCTTCCTATCCACTAGTTCTTTTCCTAAATTCTACAAATATTTTTAAAATCTTAAAAACCTTTACCCTCATCCTTAAAAATCTTTACCTTCACCTCCAACTTCCATTTATCATGTTTAATCTTTTTTAAAAGGCATTAAGACTGTTTCTATACTAAGGCAATGAATAATTGCCAACTGTGATTTACCGGCAGTACTCTGACTTTATACTATATTGATCAATAAGAATTGATTAGAGTGTATTAGTTTGTATAAACAATCATTTACAGAAGAGACCCATGTTAATGTAATTTTTAGGAGGGTTGAGACATTTTTCAGGAAACAACTCATGGTGTAAAAAGTTGTTGCCTTCATTTCCCTTCCTTTCATATATTTTTCAGCTATCTACAATTTGGCTCCTGAAATCATCATCCTGAAAATACTCTCTTCAAAGTTACAAGTGATTTCTTAATTGTCATATATGATGACCTTTTCTTAATCCTTATCTTTCTTGATCTTTCTGAAGTATTTGATGCTATTAACCACTGGATTTTTCCGCTGGATTCTTTTTCCTCTTTGTTTTTTTCCAGGACACTATTCTCTTGATTTCACTCTACAGTTCCCTGTGCTTATTCATCATTTGTATCATGCCTCCTAATTATGAGTGTACCCCAAGGTTCTGTCCTAACATCTCTTGTTTCTTTACACTTTCTCACTGGATGACTCTATCAGTTTCCAAGAGTTTAATTATCCTTTCTATGCAGATGATTCTCATTCTCTCTCTCTCTCTCTCTCTCTCTCTCTCTCTCTCTCTCTCTCTCTCTCTCTCTCTCTCTCCCTCTCCTCTTCACCCCTCTCCCTTTTTCTTCTCTCCCTCCTTCACTCCCTTCCTCCCTTCCCCTCTCTCTCTTTCCCTCTTTTTTCTCCTTTCTTCCCTCCCTCTTCCTCTCTCTCTTTTTCCCTTCCTCCCTCCCTCCCTCCTTTTCTCTTTCTTTCACTCTCCACCCCTTCTTTTCCCACTCTCTCTCTTGTCAGTCATCTTGGACACTTTAAACTGGTTATTCTGAAACATCTCAAACTTAACATGTCTATGCTACTAGGAAAGCATAATATGGCCATAAGTATATTATTAATACACCAAGGGTAATAATACAAACATAAATACATACACATATTTACAATAGAGATCTAAGAACTATCCTAACCTGCTCTTGTTATGTCAGTAACAAGCATTTTTAAAAGTGTTTTTTAAAAAAAATCTATATTTCAGGGTAAACAAGAACTTTCCCTTTGGGAATGCTTTGCCTCTTGAGAAGTAGTTTCTAACTGAGCAAGGTAAATTAATCAGTTCATTTATTCAACTGGTTTGAATGTTTACTCTCTGCAAGGCTCTATTAGATGTTGTAGAGGATGGGAAAAATTATACATAGTTTTTGCCCTCAAGGAGTATAGAATCTAGTAGAAATTTCTCTTTCATTCCCTTTGGGATTAAAAAAATGACAAAGTTAAAAATGTAGAAGGAATAGATCAGATGGTTAGAGCAGTGTCCATTTTCCCCTCCTGCTAAATGAGGATCTGATCAGATACCAGGAGCCTTCTTGGCTGATATAATCACCCAGTGTGGAGAATGTGAGGAAGCTTATTTCTGGGAGAATCATGATGACATTTAAGGGAATTGCCTTGGATTGACTGTGCTGTAACATGGCAGAAATTCTATAACTGGTTTTTATTAACTAATCATGGGTGAAAGAGGTTCTTTAATTAACTTTGGAGGCATTCTCAAAGACCTGCCATTATTAGCAATCTTCTCTTTAGTCATTCTTGGGGGAGCTTGTTAACTCTTGTTCGTGGTGTTTGGTGGGAAACCATGTTATAAGGGACTATAGGTTCTTCACTCTGAGGCTCTGTGACATCATTTGGGTCTGGACCTTGGGCCTCTGTGTTTATATCCTTTTTCTGTTCTAGTCAAAGGAAGTAGAGCCTTCATAACCTTGTGAGTGCAAAAAGGCTGGAAAGATACTCAGTATTCAGAGTTCCAGAGTCCCAAAGCACAGATTAGATACTCCAAGAAATATTTGTGCTTCTGTACCAATCAATAAACAATTATTAAATACCTACTGTGTGCTAGACACTAAGCTAGATCTGTAATGATATGGTCAAGCAACTTCTCTCTTCAGAAATAACGATGGAATACTTCTGGAAATTACACAATTTAGTATAATTGTTTGGTGAGTGACATGACATTTTCCAATTTGGTGCTTTTAGTACAGAAAGGTCACTAAAGAATATATTGCTCACTAAACCATCTAACTGAGCTCTTTCCCTGGAAAAGGAGCCATAAGTTGTTTCCAGAGTGTTTCAATACAGTAATTTTTTTTCTCCACATAACTGTATATTACTGTCCCTCTAGTAAACTGGTTACTTTTTAGCCTTTGTTCCACATAATTGACAGTAAATTTAATAAGGTCAAGGTCTTCTCATTGTTCAGAGGAGCCATGTAATAACTCATCTGTGCTTTATCTTCTAACTAGTTGGGAAATGCCAGTGGCTAGGGTCTGACATTGTCACCTCCAGATGAATTGTCTGGAGTATTACCTAGCAAACAATAAATGTTCTTTCTTATCAATCACATAGAACGATAAGTTCAGCCTGTCTCTTACTGAGCGTGTAGATATCTCTATTATTTGGACAGTAGCAGCTGTCCACCAGTGAGAGGTACCTTTATAAAAAAACAAACAAACAAAAAAACCTGCAGCACAAAAATGCTCATGATGCAGAATGGCAGAATGGTGGGCAACTTGTCTGCTGTTTTTTTTTTAATTAAAAAAATGAAGAGGGGTTCAAATATTAAAAAAAAATTCTTGAAACCACTGAATTGTTAGGTTTAGAATACCTATAAAGTGGGGCAAATATTCTAAAGTAAAATGAACAATAAACATACAACCCTTTTCTTATCAGGGGCAATTCAGACACAGTAGGAACAAGCAGAGCTTACTTAGCCAGGAGGCTCTTAACTTAATGGATATCTGCACTTAAAATAGTACCATTTTTGACACTAAAAGGTTTTTAGATGTATTGTCAATAAGCTTCTAAAACTGCCATGAATAAAAGAGAAAGTTTCCATTTTTATGTTTTCTGTAGCTCATTGTTATCATATAATTATAAATTCTAAAAGGAACCTTAAAATGCTAAAAAAAAAAAAAAGGAAGTTTACCTATATTCAGAGGCAGAAGCTTTCTAAATACCCTGCTATTCGTTCTTTTAGGTAATAACCTTTTAAATTAAAAACAGAAAGTAACCCCAACATAATAGTACACATCATAGTGTATACATGATATATAGCAGAAAACATTTTGAGAGTACTAGATATAAATTCCTTGGTGACACAGTGCTGGTACCTAAAAAACTGCTGTGACAATCAGCACTCAGGGCTTAGGCTATATTTGCTGATATTGATTTGAATATAAAGTTCTCTTTAGTAAAGCCATTGTCATGTCCTAGTAGACAGTCTACAGTAAAAAGCTTTTATTTATCTATTTTCAATACATTCTGTTAAATGATAAATCTTTTGAATAGTTCATAAGTCCCCGTTCACGAAACAGTCAAGAAGATTAATCAGTTTTAACATCATATCCCTTTTTATGTAACTTGGTTTCTTTAGTTTATATTTGGATTTTTGTGTTTGTGTTTGTGTTCATATCCGGAAAAAGCAGTGTGACAGAAAGAGAACATGTTGAAAAGGAGCAGGAGGCTGCAGAACCCAAGGAAGGAGTCCCATATGAAACTATAGAAGAAGGCATAAATTGTGACAGCATTTATCCTCCTCCATACCATGACATTTAATCATTTCTCACATCATGACCCAGATTCTGCACTCTCTAAATCACCAAGGAATCCACAAAAACCCTTTAATGCACAGGCTCCCACTCACACTGGCCAGAGTCTTACTATTTACAAAAGATGATTGAGTACTAAAAACAAACAAACAAAAAAAAAATACTTGTTTTATGTAGACAAGCAAAAAAAGGAAGCAATACTTTTAAACTTGCTAGTAATAGGTATTTTATTTAAGCACAATGTAAATTCAAATTTAGGGAAGCAGATTTCAAGAAATTCTGAGAAATTAGTTATACTACCATGAACAGAGACTCTAGAAAGAAAGTGTGCAGGGTGAGCTTCAAATGAATTTTCATTTAAAAAAGGCACTAGAAGATATGAAAGGAAAAGCATGTAATCTGGGACAAACACAAAAGGCATTTTTGACTTGAAAAGATCATGATTAAGTCAGAAAGACTGAAGCCCAGACCAAGTTGAAGCTTCTGAAAAATACTAAGAACAACAGAAAAGGATTTTTTTAGTTAGTTTCAGGGTAATAAGAACTAAGGATCCAATTGATGGCAAAAAAAGCAGTCAAAAAGAAGGCCAACTTCAAATCTTCGTTTCTGACTCTTCTATAAAGCAGAATGAAAGGCAAAATTGAAAAGATAGAACAAACATGATTAAGAAAGAATTAAAGACCCAGATAGATAATACAGCATTTCTTCAAAGAGCCTGGCTACTTATGCTTGAATCCTGCCAGTTCTCACAGATGCTATTAACCCATACCTGCCAATTATTCTTCTCATAGCTTTGGAATAAATCTAGACCCTAATCAGGGGACTGCTCAGATTCCCTGGAGTCATGATTTAGGTGCCTCATTGTTAATCCAGCTTTATTGCTGGTTCCACTCTGACCTTGTATAATAATACTAGCTAGTACTTATATACTAGCCCAAGGGAAGGCAAGAGTCTAATGAGCTATTTTAGTGCTATCTACATTTTTACATCTGTTTATTCGTTCCTGTGAGTCCTAGTATCTTAAGCATTTCCTGCATGAAATGAAATAAAGTCTTATCCAATATCATATATTCATCCTTTGCTGGAGTTTATGATTCTTTTAGCGACATTTTAAGAAACCTAGACAAATATCTTGGATCCAAGGCCCAGTCAAATCCAAGTCTTATTTTGGAGTACTCATTTTCTTGGAATACTCCAGATCAAGGTAATGAAGCAAAAAGAGTGAGGTCAATCAGTCATTTAGGTTGGATGTGGTTCATATGAACCCATTGTATATGTGGGGCTTTGGACCACAGCTTACATTTAGGATTTTAAGTTTTAAAAACAATGTACTTACATGTATCATCTTATTAGATTCTCACAACCTTGTTAGGCAGGCATTATAGGTAGCAGGTAAATATTACAGCAGAGAGAATATTGAATCTAGTGGTCAGGAAGACCTCTTGAATCTGGGACAGTCACTTAACCCTGGCCTGCCTCAATTTCCTTATCTGAAAAAATGGAAAAATAGTATCTGATCTCATAAGATTGCAGTGAAGAAAAAAAAATATTTGTAAGCACTTGAAGGCAGCTGGGTGGTACAATGGGTAAGTACTAGACTTAGAGTTGGGAAGACAAATTTGAATAGTGCCTCAGAGAGTTAGCTATGAAGCATAGTAGATAGAGCACTGAGTCTGGAGTCACAAGATCCAAGTTTCAAATCTGGCCTCAGACGCTTGCTAGCTATGTGAACCTGGATAAGTCACCTAACTTTTCTGAGTTTCAGTTTTCTCATGTGCAAGATGGAGATAATAAAAGTACTTATCTCATAGGGTTGTTATAAGGATCAAATGAGATAATATTTGAAAAATGCTTCCCAGGCACATAGTAGTGCTTAATAAATACGTATTCTCTCCCATTCATTTATTTGAATTCCTTCCTTGCTTTTCTTCCATCCCATCCCCCATAAGTCACTTAATCCTCAGTCTCAGTTTGCTTATCTGTAAAATGGGGTAATAATAGTACCTTTCTTACATGGTTGCTGTGAAGATCACATGAACACATACAAACATATACATATATACACACATACAATTAAAAAGCAATTTTGTAAAGCTTAAAGCATTAGATAAATGTTAGATGTTAGTTATTATTATTATTTTCATTGAG
This sequence comes from Myrmecobius fasciatus, assembly GCA_023553655.1. NCBI lineage: Eukaryota > Metazoa > Chordata > Mammalia > Dasyuromorphia > Myrmecobiidae > Myrmecobius > Myrmecobius fasciatus. Next base: position 525,698 of record JAJPUD010000385.1, on the reverse strand, counting down.
GCAATTGGGATTAAGTGACTTGCCCAGGGTCACACAGCTAGGAAGTGTTAAGTGTTAAAGAAACTGCAGTGATTTTTCTCAGTAATGGGGAATGGCTGATGATTATTTTAAAGTTAGATTTACTAAGGTCACTTTGGCAGTTCTAAGTTTGTGATCTAAGCTTTATATACTTACTTTTTCTTAGTTTTTTTTTTTAATGTAAGAAAAACCTGCAGTTCTCTATAAATTTATTACTCATTTATTTGCTATGGAGGATTGAGCAATTTTATTCAAATACATCTATTCCTCTTTTGATAATTTCTGAATTCCATTTAGTGATCTAATTTCCCAAAACTCATTAGAAGTTTTTGCCTGTTAAAGCACTCAACAGTTTTGTTGGGTGCCTGATTTGAGATCAAGTCTCCAGCTATATTTCACCCTTCAGTGCTCTGTGATAGATGTAATTTGCAAATATTCTGCAGCGAGGAAACAGGAAATTAAAGGTCTAGGATAGTACAGATAATGGCAGGAGATGGTTATTTTGTATATTTTGTACATGCGGGATTAAATTAGCCCAGGAACAACTTTACCCTCATCAAACAGGAGAAAAGAGAGACAAGATGTTGCTAAGTATGGTACTATTTCCAAAAGCTAGAGAATTTCCATATTAACTATTTATAGCAGTGATTAGGAATGATTTGCTTTAATTAGTTAATTTAATATCTAATTTAGAATAGGTCTATTTCTACACCCTTTACTCAGGCAGAACACCTACTGAATAGTGTCATAGTAAACACTTTCTGGGAGAAAGGAAAGAAATCCTCAAATGATAAAAGAACACATTATAAATCAAGTGGATCAGTACTATAATTATGGATATAGAGAATATAGACATGGACAAATTTTCACTTGCATTACTCTGTAAGGAAAGGGTATTATAGAAAGGAGAGAAAATACAAATGACCAACTTAGACAGTATTGGGATTCACAAAGCAAAATGAATATTCTATGTACAATTAGGTATCAATACAAGCAAATTATAAATGGCAAATGATTCCCATTTCACAATACTTTGGCAATCTTTAACTATCACCCCTCTCCTTTCTATTTCGATCAGGTGTTCTATCATCTCTGTCTTTTAGTCTTCCAAGATCAAAATAACTTTTGATTTCTTTCTTTCCTGTTGGGTATTAAAAGCTCTTCACAACCTGACCCCAACTTATTTTTCTAGCCTTATTAAATATTACTTTACCTTCATGTACTGCAGTAAGTCTGGCTTTCCCACTGTTTCTCATAAATGCCACTTCATTTTTCACCTCAGTGTCTTTGTATAGATATTCTCCATCCTGGAAATGCATCACTGCTTAACTCTGCTTTCTGCCTCCAAGAGTCCCTAGTTTTCCTCAAGTTTCAGCTCAAATGCTGTTTTTGGTATTTATTCTTTCCTAAACTCCCAGATGATTTATAAATTTGCATATGTATACATGTATGTATATCAGGAAGCTAAGTGTGCAGGGAATAGAGCACCGGTTGGAGTTCAAATCTAGCCTGGGACACTTACTAGCTGTGTGATTCTGGGCAAGTCTTTTAATCCTGTTTGCCTAAATTTTCTTATCTGTGAAATGAACAGGAGAAGGAAATGGCAAAAGACTGGTAACTTTGCTAAGAAAACCCCAAATGAGGTCACAAAGAGTTGGACACAACTGACTGAGCAACTATATATATATATGTGTGTGTGTGTGTACATATGCATATGTATATGTACACAAACATATGTATACTAGTTCTCTTTCCTAATTGATTCAAGAAGAATAAATATTTCTTGAAGAATTTCAAGAGCCTGAAGAACTTTCATTGAAAAGCTATTTCAATTTTGTTTAGTATCCCTAGTGCCTAGAACATAAAAGGCACACAATAAATGCTCGTTAATGAATTCCTTCATTCCTCTCTCATATAAAATGAGTCATATGTCTTTCCTCTTATAGTGGTTTCAATGGGGTCCTAACTGGATAAGAATTGAGGTTTGGGACCTGGGAAAAAACCAGCTCGTCATAGCATTGCAACACTGAAAGGGATCTCAAAGATTCTCTAGTCCAATATGTTCCCACAGAAGGGTTTCCCAGCCTTTGTTTAAAAACTGATAACGAGGGAGAAATTTACTATTTGCCAAAGAGCCCAAGTCAGTTTTTGGATGTCTATACAATAGTATCTGGGAGAAGTACTTCCTTAACATTGAAAAGAAATCTGCTTTTCTTTTTTTTCCACCCCTTGCTTATAATTCTGTCTTCTGAAGTCAAATAGCTGGATTCCTCTTCCTCATGATGGTTCTTTAGATACTTGAAAATGGCTGTCATGTTCTTTAACTCCTGCCCCTTCCCCATCAGCAATTGGGGACACAGCAAATAAAAATCCTGGAACTGGAATCAGGAAGATCTGAATTCTTATCTGGATTCACTGGATATTTACTAATTATGTGACTCTGGGCAAATCACTTTGTATGTCTCAATTACCTCAACTAAAAAATGAGGATAATGATAGTACCAGTTTTCCAGAGTTGTTGTAAGGATCAAATATGATAACATTTGTAAGATAATTAGCATAGCACCAAGAACATAGTACATGCTTGCTTAATAAATGCTTATTACTCCCTTCCACCTGAAACTTTCATCAGGTTAAACACCTTTAATTTCATCAGTTAATCCATATATGACATGATTTTGAGGCACATGCTGTTACTGTTCTATAGAAACTTCTCAGCTCATCAATGTCCTCCTTAAGAAAGGGTTCCCAGAATTAATCAGTATTTAAGATATATTCTGACCAAGGAAGAGTATTATGAGATTAACACTTTTCTCATTTTAGATACTATATCTCTTTTAATTAATGTGTCTAAGATTAAGCTTTAAGTAAGTATATTTTTTCAGATGAACACTGTTAAGCCATACATCCTCATCTTATAATTGTGACACTGATTTTTCAACATGCTTATAAAACTATGTTTATTCTTAATAAATTTTATACTATATTCGATTGAATCTTCTAACCTATTTATCTTTTTTGGATCTGGATTTTATTGTGGCATTTGCAAACTTAATGCGTGCCAATAAATACGAAACTATATTTTTATCCAGACTATTATTTTTAAATAATAAGCTGCCCAGGGTCAAGCACAGATACTTAAGGCATGTCATATTTAATGAAGATCCAGAAAAGAAAGTTCTTGACAACAAAATCCTTGACACTGTCAAATGGCTCAACAGTAAAAACAGATATGGTTTTATCAATAAAAACAGTATTAAAGAAGATGTATCAACCAGCTATTTTTTTTTTTTTTTTGGTCACAAATGGGATCTTTCCACTTGAATTTCTAATTAGTTGAGTCCTCCTCTATGCTTTATCTCTCCCTTGAGAGCAGCGACTATCTTGCTTTTCTATTTGTATCCCCAACACATAATATGATGCTTTGTATATATTAAGTGCTAATTAAACTTCTAAATCATTTATTAATTTATTTTCTGCCTTTAGTTATAATACAAATAGCACTTGCTACCTATGTGATCTGGGGCATATCACTTAACATCTCGGATTCCACTTCCTCAGCTCTAAATTGTAGACAAGATTTTCCCTGAGTATTTCACATGACTATTGTGAGAACCAAATATTATAATGCACATTAAAATACTTTGTAAAGTATAAAGCTTTGTGCAAACATATCATAATTTGATCAAGAAACTTTTTTTGGACTAAGCTTGTATACAATGATTATTCCTTATAGCTCACATTTTTGTGTAGATTATGTAGACTTGATATGTAACTATTTTTTCTTCATGTCTGTAAGACTTCCCAACTTGTACAATTATGTTTCTTTTGATAAGGATGTCTCAGGGATTGCTGAATGAGAAAATACTTCAGTTCTCAGAGCTGCCTGCAGATGTCATGCTAGAACTCTACCACTGACACATACCTGGCTTTCTGTGTTTTTGGTTTTGGCTTTTTTCCTTTTCTTTTCTTTTCTTTTTTTTTTTTTTTCTCCTCTCTTTTTCATTGCAGGATATGCTTCAAACAGCTGGACTAGCCAGATTGTGGCATATCCCAGGCTATATAAAATGCATTTTTGTCACTGATTCTTACATCTGAGGGGAAGTGTCAGACATATTTTGGTAAAGATTCCTTGACAGTACATTTAGTTGAATACTCAATATTATGCTGTGAACTACAGAAAATGATATCTGGGATTCTAACATCCTTCATGAAACATGATCAGACAAAAGAAAACTGCTGATAATCTGTCCTCTCTCTAATACATTTTCAACATAGCTATCAAGATAATCTTGGTGCTGTCTGATCATGTCACTTAACTCTCAGAAACCATCACTGGCTCCCAAGTGCTGACTGGATAAATACAAATGCTGCAGCTTGACATTTAAGGTTTTTCACAGTCTGACCACAACTACCTTTCTGACCTTATTTTACACTGTTTTCTCTTACAATTTTCTGACTTTGCATATGACCAGAACATTCCCTGCTTTTCTTCCTTCAAGGTGCAGTTAAGTGTTCATGTCCTTTATGAAATCATTCTTAATCTCTCCCAGATAAAAGTACTCTTTCCCTCCTAAATGTTTTTTCTTAGAATGTTTGGTTTTGAATTCTTTTTTTTTCTGACCCTTTCTACTTTGCTTCATACTTACTCTCTACATACGAGTCATATCCCATCATGAGAATGTAAAGACTGAGAGGAAAGAGATTTTTTTTAATCTTCCTACCCCATAGTATCCAGAACATTGCTTTGTAATAATAATAGAGAATTGCCAAATTTCACAGTTGCAAAGAATCTTTAAAGGATTGAAGTATTTAATTAGTCTAATATTTAACTAATTGGATCAAACATCAAAATTGTAGTCAAAAAGACTTGGATTCAAATCCTACTTGAGACCTTTATTGATATGCAATCCAGGACACAATCTTCTTAGTTTTCAGTTTTCTTATTTTTTTGGGAGGAGGGATGAGACAATTGGGGTTAAGTGACTTAACCATCCCCCTAGCTAGTAATTGTTAAGTGTCTAAGGCTGGATTTGAACTCAAGTCCCCCTGACTTTAGGACTGTGCCATCTAGTTGCCCCCCACAGTTTCCTCATTTGTAAATTGAAGGAGTTAAACTGAATGGCCTTTTGGTCCTTTCCAGTTCTAAATGTATGATACTTTGATCAAGTGCCAGCCTTTGCTTGAAGACTTACAGTGAAAGGAGATTTCTCTCTCCTAGTCATCATCTTACATCTTTTGCCTTCATTTCTACATGCATGCTGCTTAATGAAGCTGGAGAAAATCAAGAAACTGTGAGAATTAGGTTCATCACAAATTCATGTTGCAAGGCAATACTTTTGTACCTCCCTAATCATCCCACTAAACACAATGGCTCTTTCAAACTTTTTATCTCTCTTCAAACCCCTTTTAACTCCTCTTTCCCTCATCCTTTCAGCTGAAAACTGTGTATTATATTTTACTGAACAAAAAATGAGGCCATTTGCTGAGACCTCCAACTTGTCCTTTACCAGATGCTGTCCACCACCACCTCTTCCTTCATGTTTATCTCACATAGTGAAGTGGCTCTTCTCCTTACTAAGGCATGTTTTTACATGAACAAGTGATCCCATTCTATCTGGTCTTCTCTAGTTTATTGCCTTCTCTATCATACTCTCACTTATCTTTAATCTCTGTCTACTGGACTTTCCTACTGCCTATAAACATATTCATGGGGGCAGCTAGGTGGCACAGTGGATAGAGCACCAGCCCTGAAGTCAGGAAGACCTGAGTTCAAATCTGGTCTCAGACACTTCCTAGCTGTGTGACCCTGGGCTAGTCACTTAACCCCAATTGCCTCAGCAAAAACAAAACAAACCAAAACAAAACACATTCATGTCTTTCCATGCTCAAAAGCCCTTCACTTGAACCATCCATGTGTCATATTTCTTTGCTTTTTTGTGACTAAATTCCTTCAGAAGGCCATTTACAATAGGTGCCTCTACTTCCTTTCTTCTCATTCTCTTAACTCTTTGTAGTCTCGCTACATCATTCAACTGAACTCATTCTTCTAAAGTTACTAACAATCTCTTAATCGCCAAATCTGATGGCGTTTTCTCAATCCTCATCCATCTTGTTTTATCTTTGACATTGTTGATCACATTCTTCTCCTTGATACTCTCTTCCCTTCAGGTTTTCATGATTATTCTACTTAAAGAGCACTCTTTCTCTGTCTCCTTCACTAGATCTTCATTTAAGTCCAATCCCCCAAGGTTATACATATCTCTCAGAGCTTCATCCTTTCTCATTCTTTAGCACTTCACTTGGTGAGCTCATCAACTTCCATGGATTCATTACCATCTATATGCTGATAATTCTAGTCCTAATCTATCTCCCAACTTCCAGACTTGCATATCCAACTACTTATTAGATATCTCAAAATGAATTTCTTGTCCTCATCTTAAATTTAACATAGTCAAAATTGAACTTATTATCTTTCCCTCCAAACCTTTGTTCCAAACATCCCTTTTTAAACTCCTAGTCATCCAAAATCTCAACCTAGGCGTCATCCTCAACCTCTTACTTTTTTTCAACCCCATAGTTAATCTTTGCCAAGTCTCTGGAATTCATCCCCTTCTCTCTTCTGACATTATTACCATACTGGTGCAGTCATTCATCATTTCATACATGGACTATAGTGTTAGCCAACTTGGTTTGTATGCTACTAATCTCTCTCTATACCAGTCCAGCCTCCATTCATCTGTCAAATTGATTTTCCTACAGCATAGGTTTGACCATATTACCTCTCTACTCAATAAATTCTAGTGGCTCCATGTCACCTTCAAGATCAAATACAAAATCCTCTATTTGGTATTCAAAGATCTTCATAACCTGGTCTCTCCCCTAGCTTTTCAATCTTTTTAATACCCTGTACCTTCCATGCACACTGCAATTTAGTTGGTCTCCTTACTGTTCCTTGAATAAGATGCACTATTTTCTGATTGTGAACATTTTCATTGGCTGTCCCCCACTCTTGGAATGATCTCACTCCTTGCCTTCCTGCCAACTGAAATCTAACTTTCTACAGGAAGCTTTTCCTCCCCTTTTCCCTTAATTCTAATGTCTTCCCTCTATCTAAATCTAGCTTGTATAGAGCTGAATTGTTTGGATGTGGTCTTGACCTCATTAGATTGTGAGCTCCTTGAGAGCAGGGACAGACTTTTACCTCTCTTTGTATCCCTATCCCAGTGCCTAGACTTAATATAATTTAGGAACAATAAATGCTTATTAATTGAATGACTAATATAATGGAAAGAGTTTCAGACTAGGAGTCATATGCCCCGAGTTCAAATCTTGCCTCTTCTACTAACTTTCTGTATGACTTTGAGCATATTTTATGTTTCATCAATTTTATTTTATTTTATTTATTTATTTTTTTTGCTTTTTTGCTGAGGCAATTGGGGTGAAGTGACTTGCCCAGGGTCACACAGCTGTTACGTGTCTGAGACCACATTTGAACTCAGGTCCTCCTGACTTCAGGGCTGGTGCTCTATCCACTGCGCCACCTAGCTGCCCCCAGTTTCATCAATTTTAAAATGAAAGGTTGGACTATATAATCTTGAATGTCTCACATTTATAAACAATATATATTGTACTATGTTTTCCTTCTTTTTGATGCTAACAATCACTATGCTTGAAAAGCATTTCTCCTTGAAATAAGCAGAAATTTATGTTAAAATTTTAAAAATCAAGGAAGAGCATAGTGCCATTTTATCTTTATAAATAATCATCTAATGTAGATTTTTTTTTTGGAGAAAATTTAACAATTTTGCCCATTTTTTATTGGCAAGGAAGTTTGACCATTCTGGTTAATTCTCTGGTATTCTGACAACAATTTCTTAAATATTAAAATCACCCTTACAAAATTCTTATTCAAAAACTACATGATAAACTTCTCTCCTCTTTGAACAGGAAAGTTTACAGGTATAAACTGAAAAGTTCTCAAATGAGATGCCATTTAGCTTGTTATCTATTTTCTGATTTAACAATCATCCTTTAACTAACTTGAATTTTTTTACATCTTTCCCCCCAAACTAAGTTAAAAATGGCTAGAAGAAATAAGAAAGCTGGTGAAAGATTTGGGAATGATAAGCTTAAGAACTAAACATCTTTTTTTTTCTTCTCATTCCAGAGGTATAGTAAGGGTAGCAGCAGATGCACATATATCTTAATCAGGAGTTAGGATAGAGTCACAAATTCTTCCACTTGACCACACAGAGATTAGCCCTGGGCTGAATAATTACTCCCAACTCAGTCTCTCTTCCTCTTTCTCCCTCCTTCCCCCTCCTTTTTCCCCATCTCCCCCCCCCCCCCCCCCCAGGCACTGAATAGTTAAGCCATTTATTTGTTCAGGCTCACACCCTATTTCAGAGGATGGAGGACTTGAATCTAGGCCTTCCTGATTTTAAGGCTGGCTCTCCATTATATACTATGTTGCTTCTAGAGAAGACAGGGCAGATAATATCAAGAAAAGTGATTCACTGCAAGGTTCAGGGTCTCAGATATAGTGAAAGGAAAGACAGGGATTACCCCCCAGGTCTCCAGTTGTAGGAAAAGTGTCCTTTATTTTGGCCTTCAGTTGCCCTTTTGCTTTTAACTGCAAACTTCTTTGGGAAGATAGACTGGAGTAATAGTTTAATATCTCTAGCTATTTCATGCATGGTCTCACATTGCTGAGGTTGCCAATTAGAGATTTGGAGCTGAACTCCTGTGTGCTCAGCCCCGAACTGAGACTGATTTCAAGGAGGCCTTGAATAGCCTAAAACCTTTCTGTCACTAAAAACTGGCAGCGATTTGAATTTGTGACTCATAGTTGACAGTCTCCACATCCTGTTAATCATCCCCTGTATCAGAAGACTAAGTTTTAAAATTGTTTAGTTAGGAGATTTTTATGTAATTTTCAATTGTGGTTGGGTAAATGAAAATATTTTAAATTCATTAATAATTTAAATGGTACAATATTGATTCACCTGAATGTTCAGTTTTCTTCTTTCTTATATTCCTTCTCATGATTTTGCTTCAGAGAGGGATCAGTTTTCTAAATTCAACCAAATCTTTTTAAAATGGCATTTCACTATCAACATTTTATTGTCTTGTCATCAGTCTTTCTTGGGAAAAAAATGGGAACAGAGTGAAACCATTCTATCAAAGAAATGCCCTTGCTCCTAGCCAAATCGCAAATTATCCCTATTTAGCTTTCCATTTCAGACAGATGGGAAGGGCATGGAATAGACAAGAAAATTATAAACGGGGTTTAAGTACACAGATTCCACTACAAATAGTAAAGAAACTTTAGTAAATTGTGAAAGAATATATAAATATCAAAGGCCCACATGGGAAAAATATTAAAAAAGCAATTCAAAAAGATTAGATGTGGAGAGAAGAAAAACTAAGTAAACTGCTTTCTTGTATGAAAAGATATCCATTTTTCTTTATAGTGTTAACAATTTGCAATTTCAGCTGATAAATAAAACAGCTATCAGCAATTCAATGTTGATAGAGACCAGTTTCTCATCTCTACCTATTCTTGTCCTGGAAGTAATCACACAGTCAAGGAAAAAAGCAACTTTGTGCATCTTACACAAGTATGTCCTCCACCAGAGTATGAAGGGTACTGGGATTTCGGATCAGTTTGTCTAAGAAGCTGACAATATCAGTAAATTTTGGTCGGTGGTTTCTCTCTTTTTGCCAGCAGTGGAGCATCAGCTGATGGAGAGATGCTGGGCAGCCCATTGGAGCTGGAAGTCTGTAGCCCTCCTCAATGGATAGAATTACCTAAACAACAACAGCAAAAAATAACACATCAGTCTATTACTCTCACTTAATTCATTCAACAAGCAATTATTAAATGCCTACTATATGCAAGCCACCATCTTCTTGATTTTCCTTTATAATATCTCTCAAATTTGTCCTTTTCTTTATATTTGCCTGCCAAATTCACACTCTTACTCTCTCTTGCCTGGGTTATTAAAATTCAACTCCCAATTATACTTTCTATATATCGTCTTTCCCCTTTCTGAACCATCTTTCTTGTAGAGGTCAATATAATCATTCTAAAGCATAGGTCTGACCATGTCTTTCTCCTGCTCAAGAATCTTTTGCCTCTAGAACAAAATATAAATTCTTGTATTTGGCATCTAAACCCTTCACAATCTGACTTTAGTCTAATTTCCAGATTTATTTCACATTATTCCTCATTCATACATTCTATATTCTAGCCCAACTGACTTGCTTTTTCTCTAATGAACTTGCATCAACAGCCTCCATGCTTTTTCATGAGCTGTTTTCTATCTAAAAAGGATAACCTTCTCACTTCTGTCTCATGGGATACTTCATTTCTTTCAAGGTTCAATCAGATGTCACTTCATATGCAGGCTTTCTTGAGACCCTGTTAGTGCTTTTGTTTTGTTAGTGCTTTTCTCTCTCCTCAAAAGATCAATAAAGCTATTTATCTGTTTACATGTTGTATCCCCTAGGAGTGATTTTTTTCTCTCTACTTTTTTTTTTTTTTTGCTTTTTTATCTTCCTTAGTATAGCATCTTGCAAATGGAAGGTACTTAATAAATGGCTGCAAAAGGAGTTGAAGGTACTGTATTAGGAGCTCAGGAGCATAGATCCCTTTATTGAAATCTTCCTTCACCTTGTTGTGCTGTGAAGGTGACTGACAGGTTCCATCAGCTGAGAAGGCTTTGAGTGCAGCTTGGATCATATGGCTATTGGCTGAGATCCAACTTGGCTTTATTCAGAGAGGCCTATTACCTAGTTAGCCATAATGAATTTTTTGGCCACATTTACTAAATCTTAGTAAGGTACAATATGGATTAATTTAATGGTGACATTGACAAAAATTATAGCTCTTAAAACAATTGAAGTAAAGAGAGAGAAAAGAAACCAATAAGAAAAAAAACAAAACAAAACATAAAAACTGAGTTCATTGCCTGAAATAAAGAAAAAAAAATCACAATAAGATAAATAGAATCTGCTGAATTCTACAAGGGAAAGATCATAATAGTTCTAATGTTGGAAGAGCCTTTAGAGGCCAACTAGTCCATCCCCTGATCATATAGATGAGAAAACTGATGTTCATAAAGGTTAAATAACTTTCAAATTCACATTAGTCATGTCAGAGACAAGATTTGAATCCATGTTCTCCGATTCCAGAAACAGTTCTTTCTGTATGCACAAAAACCAACAGCTGCTAAAAATAAGGACACCAGCACACTTTGAAGTAAATAAAGATTAGGTCAAATTTGGGGGGAATGCTAGAAAAATCTATTGCTGTGCATTAAAGAGAAGTCCCCAAAGCTTATTTTCAGGAAATTTTGCCTAGTAAAGATATCAGCACAAAGTCAATAGGCTCTGTGCAAACCACACTTAAAGTCATCTAAGTGAAATTCTACCTCTCCTAAGGCACTGATTTATTTGTTTTTTGTCCTTTTATAATAAAATCTATAGGCAGCCATTTCCAAGTCCTCACTCCTTTTCCTTCCTATACTTTTCATCTCCTCTTCATTCATTGCTGGCTTCCTCCTTATTCTGACAGTGCATATAATTATGGTGTTCTCCCATTTGTCTTTAGACCAGGTAAGACTTGGACTGCTGCCATCACCCTGCTTATACTTGAAAGCTCATGCTTTTACAATCCAATCAGGGAGAGGAGAGTCCTAGAAGTCCAGGGAGGGAATAGGTAACTAGAAATGTTTTCCTTGACTCATGAGAAATCACACGGTTTGTCTCCTGAGAGTTTTCTTTGGATCTGTATTTGCTACATGGGTGCAATAATAATCCAAAACAGAGAGTCCTTTCTGAATTGCTCAGAGGGATTTCTGTATGTTGCTTTATTTTTTCCACAATCTTTATCAGAAAGGCAAGGGAGAAATAATATCCTTATCTTTCAGATGAGGAAATTGAGGTACAGAGTAGTTCTTCTGAAGAAAGTCACTCATCAATGATATAAAAAAAATACTATAAATAATGATGTGATTGAACTTTCACTGAGAAAAAACAGAAAGACCTATTTTATTCTACAGATTCCCTTTACATTAAGGCATAGAATTATGTACATTAATGTTAAACTTATTTACCATAATTTTAGATCCTTTCTTTAGTCAATACTAATGGATCTGCTCATAAAGTAATCAATAAAAAACATGTATCAAGCACCTACTATGTGCCAGGCACTACACTAAGTGCTGGGATACCAAAAGAGACAAAAGATATTGTCCTCAAGGAGATTAAATTCTAATAGGGAAGAAAATATACAAATAAATATACACAAACAGGCTATGTACAAGAAAAAAAGAATAATTATTAGAGGGAAGCAACTAGAATTAATAGAAATTGGGGAAGGCTTCCTGTAGAAAATGGAATTTTAGCTGGGACTTAAAGGAAGCAGGAGGCAGGGATGAGGAAGAGAGCATCTGCTTTATATGACTAGATGTTTTCAAGTAGCAATAATGAAATGTAATCAGGTGGGCCTCTCTGTATAATGGTAGCTTTTTGGATAACATTAAATAATATACAATGTCAGTGTGACCAAAACATATTACACAGACTAGGATCCTTACATTTTCTATGCCAAACATTCCATTAGTAAACATTATTTATACTTTCCAGCAATTTTCTGACTAGATTTATAATCGGAGGGATCACAAGCTTAGGGGCATTTTGAAGAATAAAGCATATATCAAAATTGTTGCAAAAGGGTAATTTTAAAAAATAAAATGTAAGAAAAGGATGTTATCATTCCATTGTGAAGCATTTTCAATCAATCAATAAGTGTTTGCTAAATGTCTGTTCCATGCCAGGTACTGTACTAATTGCTAGGAATATAAAATATAAAATGAAACACTTGATGTCTTCAAGGAACTAGCCTTCTATCGGGGATAAAATAATGATAATGATAATAATAATAACTAACATTTATTTCAGATTTGCAAAGTGCTTTACAAACATTATCTTAGAGATCCTCACAACTCTGTTAGACGCTATTCTTATTCCTAGTTTACAGATAAGAAACCCGAGGCTGGCAGAGATTAGGTGACTTGCCCAGTCACAAAACTAGTAGGTATTTGAGACTGAATTTGAATTTAGGTTTTCCTGCTTCCAAATTTATCTACTGTTCCACTAAGACAAAGTGATAATTGGACTTCAATATCATTATTTGGATCCAAATTTAATACTTCAGTGCTTCAATAACTCCATGATCACTTTCTCCAACTGTGTAGCTCACAAGCCTTCCTGGCTTCCCATCCTATATTCCTTTTGCCCATAAACATGTATAGATATTTAATAGAAGGTCCCCCTAACATCTTGGATAATCTCCTGTATTTCTTTTGATCATATGTGGACACTGTGTTGTGGTCCACTAGTTTTTCCCAGTCTTCACTATAAAAATGGTCCACTTTCTTTTCAGTCAAACATCTGTTTGGTGACATTTTTTTATTGCTTTATGTGACTTTTTTTTTTAATGAAGTGCACTTATTATTCCACAAGAGGGAACCAAATCATCAACTATTCTGCCCCTTACAGTTTTTAGATAGTAACCTGGGACAAGGAGAAGTTAAATGACTTGACAACATCCCATAGGAAACTATATCATGAGTGGATAAAGTGCTACACTTAGAGTCAGGAAGACCTGAGTTCAAGTCCCAGTTTATTCACTGTGTGATCCTGGGCAACCACTTAATCTCTGTCTGCCTTTGTTTCCTCATTTGTAAAACAGTGATAATAGTAGCACCTTCCTTCCAGGATTGTTAGGAGAATAAAATGAAATAATATTTGTATAATGGTTTGTAAGTCTTAAAGCACTCTATAAATTGCTACTTATTATTTTTGTTGTTGGGGATGGTGATGACAGCAGCAGCAGCAGCAACAGTAGTAATAGTAGTAGCAGTAGTAATAGTAGTAGTAGTAATGGTAGTAGTAGTGGTAGTAGTAGTAGTAGTAGTAATAGTAGTAGTGGTAGTAGTAGTAGTGGTAGTAGTAGTAGTAATAATAGTAGTAGTAGTAGTAGTAGTAATAGTAGTAGTGGTAGTAGTAGTAATAGTAGTAGTGGTAGTAGTAGTGATAGTAATAGAAGTAGTAGTAGTAGTAATAGTAGTAGTAGTAGTAGTAGTAGTAGTAGTAATAGTAGTAGTGGTAGTAGTAGTAATAGTAGTAGTGATAGTAGTAGTAGTAATAGTAGTAGTAAGTAGTAGTAGTAGTAGTAGTAGTAATAGTAGTGTATTAATAGTAATAGTTTATGGAAGGGTGGGCTACTTGAGCCCTATTCTGTTTAACTTCAAGGCTGGATCTCTATTCATCATTCTATGCTACTTATCAAATATCCTGCATGATAGTTTATTCACACTATTCACACTCACCATAAAGTGTTCCATTGCCATTTAGGTGGCCCTCAACTTGAATTTTTTGGATAGCAAAATATCTCAGGATTTAGTTTAATATCCAGGCAAAATGAAAATCAGGATTATTTTCAAGTTCTTAAAATGATTTCTTGGACAATTATTTAAAAGGTTTTTTTTTTTTGAAAATAACCTAATATTTTTTTTAATAAAGCTTTTTATTTGCAAAACATATGAGTGACCTTTCAACATTGATCTTTGCAAAAAAACTTTTTTTTCCCAAGCTTTTCCTTTCCCTCCCCCCGCCCCCCACCCCTAGATGACAGGTAATCTAATACATGCTAGATAGGATAAATTATATGACAAGTACAATACATGTATACATATCTATACAGTTATCTTACTGCACAAGAAACATCAGATCTAGAAAGAGAAGAAGAAAAAAAAACAACCTAAGAAGGAAAACAGAATGCATGGAAATATTCACAGAAAGCGTTAAAATGCTGTGTTGTGGTTCACTCTCAGTTCCCACAGGCCTCTCTCTGGATGTATATGACTATCTTCATCGCAGCACAACTGGTTTGAATCACATCATTGTTGAAGAGAACCATGTCCATCAAAATTGATCATCGTATAGTCTTGTTGCTGTGTATAATGTTCTCCTGGTTCTGCTGATTTCACTCAGCATCAGTTCATGCAAGTCTCTCCAATCCTCTCTGAAATCCTCCTGTTGGTCATTTCTTACAGAACAATAATATTCCATAACATTCATATACCATAATTTATTCAGCCATTCTCCAATTGATGGGCATCTTTTCAATTTCCAGTTTCTTGCCACTACAAAAAGGGCTGCCACAAACATTTTTGCACATGTGGGTCCCTTTCCCTCCTTAAAAATCTCTTTGGGATATAGGCCCAGTAGAAACACTGCTGGGTCAAAGGGTATGCACTGTTTGATAACTCTTTGAGCATAGCTCCAAATTGCTCTCCAGAATGGTTGGATCCGTTCACAGTTCCACCAACAATGTATCAGTGTCCCAGTTTTCCCACATCCCCTCCAACAGCTATCATTATCATTTCCTGTCATTTTAGCCAATCTGACAGGTGTGTAGTGGTATCTCAGAGTTGTCTTAATTTGCATTTCTCTGATCAATAGTGACTTGGAGCACCTTTTCATGTGACTGGAAATAGTTTCAATTTCTTCGTTTGAAAATTGTCTGTTCATATCTTTTGACCATTTGTCAATTGGAGAATGGCTTGAATTCTTATATATTTGAGTCAATTCTCTATATATTTTAGAAATGAGGCCTTTATCAGAACCTTTGGATGTAAAAATATTTTCCCAGTTTACTGCTACCCTTCTAATCTTGTCTGCATTCATTTTGTTTGTACAAAAACTTTTCAACTTGATATAGTCAAACTTATCTATTTTGTGATTAATGATGACCTCTAGTTCTTCTTTGGTCACAAATTCCTTCCCCCTCCACAGGTCTGAGAGGTAAACCATCCTACATTGTTCTAATTTGTTTATAATATCATTCTTTATGCCTAGATCATGAATCCATTTTGACCTTATCTTGGTATATGGTGTTAGGTGTGGGTCAATGCCTAATTTCTTCCAGACTAGTTTCCAATTATCCCAGCAGTTTTTGTCAAATAGTGAGTTTTTATCCCAAAAACTGGGGTCTTTGGGTTTATCGAACACTAGATTACAATTGTCATTGA